>CP025644.1:30639331-30901221 GCA_003576665.1 Ipomoea trifida
GGTGGTGTAAATAGCCATATGTATAGGGTAATTCTATTTGCACCACCTAAAAAGTTATTGAAATTTGCAATTTTTTGTGAGTTTCAAGGTTATTTGCACCATGGGTGGTATGAATAGCAACACCCATTAAAAATTACTCCGTATAAATATTCGAGCGAAACGAGGGGAAAAATGGAGGGAAATAGGAAAGATTATAGCGGCGCTTAAATTTAAAATCGAAAGAAGAATGCGTTTGACCAAATTTCAAAACTTTCCCCGAATCTCAGTTACCCATTTAATTTCGTTCCTTACCCGAAAACCCAACCCCCTGAAAAATAAAAACTTTCATGTCTTTGGCACCAAAACACCTGCGCGCAATTCCAAACTCAAAAATTTTCAAAACCTCAAAAAAATGGCGGATATATACACCCCAAACTCCTCCTCCCTTCCCCATCTTCACTCGTCACAACCCTCTCTAAGCCTCCGTCTCTTTTCTCGATTCGAATTCCTGTGAATCGGAGCAGAAAGGCAGAAGGGGAAGCAATGGCGGACCAAGAAAACTGCATGAGAGTCACTCGCTTGGCGAAGAAGAGAGCGGCGGATGGACTTATTGTTGAACAACAACCGGGAAAGAAGAGGGTGGCGTTGGGGGAGATCAATGTCTTTCCAAATCAGATTGAAAATCTGGGGTCTAAACTTCACAGCCCCAAGACTAAACCGGCGAAGAAAAAGGTGAAGAAGGCTGTTAAGAAGGTTGTGAAAGTGGAGAAAGGGGATAATGCGGTGAAGGATATTATTGATTCTAAATCCGATGACCCTCAGATGTGCAGTGCTTACGTTTCTGATATTTACGAGTATCTGCGTCAAATGGAGGTGAGTATCATATCTGTTTTAGATATATGGAACTTACAACTTAAAACCCTAAACTTAATTTTATTGATTTTGTTATTCTGGGTAATATTTGGATATGGGTGTTGAATGAATTGAGTTTCTGTAATTAGGCGCAAGAGAAAAGAAGACCTTTGCGTGATTATCTCGAGAAGGTTCAGAAGGATATCAGTGCAAACATGAGAGGGATTTTGGTGGACTGGCTGGTGGAAGTTGCAGAGGAATACAAACTTCTCTCAGATACTCTATATCTAACTATTGATTACATCGATAGATTCTTGTCCAAAAAGCCCCTCTCCCGGCAAAAACTTCAGCTTTTGGGTGTTTCATCAATGCTTATTGCCTCGTAAGAACAATGCCTCATGTTTGGAATTGTTTTTCTAGGCATTGGGTTATATAGGATTCCTGTTGCTTATTAGTTTTATGTTTTGTGATGATTGACAGGAAATATGAGGAAATTAGTCCTCCCCATGTGGAAGATTTCTGTTACATTACTGACAATACCTATACCAAGCAAGAAGTAGTGAAGATGGAAGAAGATGTGCTCAATGCCCTCAAGTTTGAATTGGGAAACCCCACAATTAAGACATTCCTCAGGTATGCCACATTCATTATATCTTTGCTCTTGACTATATATACCTTTGCAGTAGTGGATAAGTATTTTTAGAGTCACCTGTCTGATATATTTGTGCTTTCTTTTGTGGATGTTGCAGAAGATTTACCCAGATTGCTCAAGAAGACTATAAAGTAAGTTTGCAACTCATAAAATTCCCATGTATATATAGTCATTATTCTTGTTTTTTTTTTTTTTGTTCGAGTGATGAGGGAAACTTGTAGTCATTACTTAACCCGTTTGTTTCTTTTCAATGGTGCTTATCTTTGTTATTTCTGTTTCTGCAGTCACAAAATTTGCAGTTGGAGTTCATGGGCTACTACCTAGCAGAGTTGAGTTTGTTGGACTATAGCTGTGTAAAGTTTTTACCTTCTATGGTGGCTGCAGCTGTTGTATTCCTTGCAAGGTTCACACTTAACCCAGAAGTGCATCCCTGGGTAAGCAAATTGTGTCACTGCAAATGTTGTCTGATAATTTGTATGGTGAGAGTGTGTATGTACTAATTTGGATCTTGAATTTGTAGAACCAAGCACTGCAAGATTACACTGGGTATAAGCCTGCTGATTTTAAGGAATGTGTTTCTGTCATACATGACTTGCAATTGAGTAAAAGAGGAGGATCTTTGGTGGCTTTAAGGGAGAAATACAAGCAGCCCAAGGTATACATCTTTAATATTCCTCCAAACATTTCTCAGATTTTGTGGCCAACAGTTGTGTTTGTTATGTGATTGTCTGACTTGAATTTGATGGGTTTCTTGTAACAGTTTAAAAGCATTTCAGCACTGTTGTCTCCAGTACACATCCCAGACTCCTATTTTGAAGATCCAACAATGTAAACAGATGGGCTGGTGAATGAAGATTTGCAGTATACAGAGTAGCATAGAGAGTTTTGTTGAAGCCAGGCAGTCCTGAGGTGTAGGAAGACTCTTCATTCTGGTGGCCTGCTTGTTTTGACATAACTTGATGTGGCTTTAGAGTTTAGACAAATCTGGAATGAAATCATATACTTAAAACAGTGCCTTTTTTTTTTTTTTTGAACAAACTTAAAACAGTGCCTTAGTTTGCACAATCTACAGAAATCTTATGTTCAATGTTCTGATATTTTATTATGATTCATATATATACTTGGGATAACTGTAAAATAGTATTGTTGTTTTTATCACGTTTGACTGGTAACAAGAATCCAAGCAAGGATTTAAAACATGACAATACTAAAAATTGCCTCTTTACATGTCCTTTTAGGGGTATTTGTACATAGGTGCCCAGCCTAAAATAGAAAACAAAATCAGTCTAAATCTTGTTGGCAAAGCAAGGACCATACGACCATCAATTTTCTAAAATTCGACTAGGATAGTGAATATAAAGTTTGTAATTTTAAACCATGGTTTGAGGAGTGGGACAAATGATAGGGAATTAGCCTAAAAAAGTGTTAAAAGAGGTAGGGAGCTTATTTTGGGGAGTGGAAAGGAGGTTGAAAAAAGTGGAATGAAGAAAAAGTTATCGTGAAACATAAAGAAATCCCATGTATTTAAAGTAGGGCTCTTCTACTTCTCTGCTGCGTAAAAGCAGTTAAGCAGAAAAAAGCAAAAAATAAAAGGCGTAATCGTGTGTTGTGTCCCTTGTTTGCAGGGTGTACTCATTCTCCCTTTTTCTTCTTTTAACTCCTCCTTACTACTTCGCTATATAATTCAACAAAGCCATTTTCCTTTCTTTGACCTTTCCCCCTTCTTTCTTTCTTTCTAGCTATATATCTCCCTGGACCCCAAGAAATCTCCGTCAAATTTCACAATGCAAATCCTACACGCCCTGAAGCTATTGGCTATGGCGTTTCTGTCCGTCCTGTTGGTAATTTCTGCAGATGAGAATATCACGGCGGCGGTGGTGGTTGTGGGCACGGCCCAGAAACCATCTTCAACTTCAGCGCCGCCGCACAAGCATCACCGGAATCACCATTTCAAGCAACGCCAGGTGTTCTTACCAAGCAAGAGGAGAGTCCCTAACGCCTCTGATCCTCTTCACAACCGATGATGATATGATCGATAGCACGCAAGAAAGAAAGAAAGAAAGAAACGTTCGTTAGTTCGTTCGTACCGGCCAGTGAATATAATGGTTAGGCTGTGAAATTTTTGTTCGGAAATATATATAATTCTCAGTCGAGTTTCGTAGGCAGGGCAGTCCGTCGTAATTAGAAAAAGGAAGAATTCATGGTAAATGTGGGTGTGTAAAACGTAAAAGCTAGCATATATGTTGTTGAATGAATGAAAAAATGTGTGGTTTTGAGCAGGGACAAGACTACATGATGTTCTTTCTTTGCTGGAATGATGATAAAGATTATAGAGCCTCGTGAATTGCAGACTCTGCTCTGCTTTTTGTAGTAACAGTGAATGAAGCTTTGCGTGTTGCTGTTGCTGTATGTATATGTATGAAAGGTATTCAAATTTCAATACAAAGCAAAGGCTATCATCATCATCATCATCATGTATACTGAAGCATGTAATTTGACTGCCTTTATGGGACTTTAAGGATTTCTTTTTGAATATATATATATATTTATGGTTTGGACGCAGGCTCTTTTCTCTTCCTCTTTGGCACAATATATTTGTCCTTTTGGCACTGTCTTTTTGTTCTCATCTCTCTCTCTTCTTCTCCATCTTTATTGTCCCTTTGAATAGTCATGATGAAGTCGCATCGTTAGTACCACTGCTCTGCAGATTCTTGAAATGCCGGATAGAGTTTTCCCGTTTGCTTTATTCATACCATTCTTTCATGTCAGTTTCATGGCGGATTTATGCATGCCACCTACCCAAACAATACGCTATCCTCGTAATAATACCAAAAATTCCACTCTTTTTTTTTTTTTTTTTTAGAAATGTAAAGAAGCTATTATTAAAACTAGCTAGAGAAAAATGAACTAATACATTCGAGGACACAAATTCCCAAGCATGAGAGTCAGGCTAAGAGTCTGCAGCCCTAGCAAGAGTATGAGCTAATATGTTTGTTGATCTCTTAATTAAATGACAAATGGTACTTGTGCAATTTGATTCAAGTTTTAGGGTGCTCAACACGTCCCTTCAGGTGTAGACATTCATGACCTTTGGTATGACTCTGATACCAAATTGGAGTATGTGTTCCATCTCAACTAAAAACCTAAACTAATAATTAATTGCACATTTATGTTTATATATTATTTATGCTCAATAGTCATTACTTCTGCCATGTGATCCATAGAGTTTTCCATTCGTGGCTGTTACAAAAGTTTCATTATCCGTTACCTGGTTGCTGTGCAGATTTAATACTACTCTACTTGTTAATTAATATAGTTAAATCTTAATTAGCATGTTTAGGCATGTTAATTAGCACTGTAATCCATCAGGTGATGTTTAGCTTTTAAGGCTTGAATTGGGCCAGCAGCCTACTTTTAGTTTCTGCCACTTTAATTTCTTTATAGCTTCGATTTTGGTGATTTTACTTTATTAAAATTCAAAATTGTAATAAATTATTATGTAGTATGATAACACATCTGTTATCATTCTAAATGGATGATCACACGATTAAATAGATACTATTAGTTCTTAGTGAGACGAAGTATTACTCCATAAAAAGTTATTTGAAATAATGAAACAAATTTGAATTTATCAACCAATTTTTTTAAAAATCAATTTACCAACCAATTTTAAACAATCATTGAATTAGCAACCTGAGAGACCAAAGACTGGCCTGGATCACCGGAGAAACCTGTTTTTTGTTTTTTTTTTTGTTTTTTTATTTTGTTTTTTTTGGGTGGGGGTAAATGGGTAATGTTAGCATGTTAGTTAGCATTGCATGAGTAGAGTAATGAGTGATAAGCACGTTTGTCTAATTGTGCTTTGCATAACCTTTACATCGAGAACCAAACCACCAATTAGCGACAAGGCGTGTACTTACTAAAGGTGCTAAAATAATAAAGCTCGCCTTAAGTTTAATGATTCAAAACTATATGTTTTACATTAAAGGTGTGTTCGGAAATTCGAAAAATAATTTATTTTCATGAATGACAAATAGAAGAAAAATGATGAGCAATAGTAAATGAAATTCGTTCAAAGAAAAATTTGTTACGCTTTCAAGAAAATAACTTCTCATCTTTTTGAGGAAGTCATTTTTTAGGCGCGAGGTCTTCATCTTCTTACTTTAAAAGAAAGAAAACAACGCACCTTAAGATTTAGATTCACTCACCTTAAGTTTCAACACTTATGCACCTTGAACATACAAATTAAGCACTTTAAGCACACAAACCACACACCTTAAGAAGAAAAAAACGCATCTTAAGTTTCAGGTTGATTCACTTTAAGTTTCAACAACTACTTACCTTAAGCAAAACAATCACACTCCTTAAGTTTTAATAATTACTCACCTTAAACACAACCCATGCTCCTTAAACACAAAACTTACGCACCTTTAGAAGGAAAACCACGCACATTAAAATTTGATCTAGATGCAAAATTACCAAATTGTCACAACGTTTTTTTATAATCCTAGACGTTGATTTAAGCAATAAGATCCATGACTCAAATTTAACTGCACAAGTGCACGGAAACTGAATTCTATATATAAGTTTAAAATATAAGAATTACACAACAATAATAGAAGGAAGGAGAAAAAATATAGAGCAAATTGCCATTTTGGTCTACTGAGTATAGGGGTCTTATTAATTTTGGTCCACGACTTTCAAAAGTGTTAATTGCATACCACGACTTTGAAATTTGTATCAATTTTGGTCACTTCGGCGAAATTGCCGGCCAAATGTCGCCGGATTCTCTTAATCTCTCCGATCAGACTTAATTGTAGGGGCAAAAATGTACTTTCCATCCACACAAAATAACCCAACCCAAACCCCCTATCCCAGACCCGGTTCAGCTCACTCCTCCCTTTTCAGGTTATATTTTTGTGAGTTTGCGATCAAAATCGATGGGGGAATGAACGGATTTTCTCGGTGGAAATAGCGAACGAAACGGCGGAGAGTCATGCGGATGTTTTTCTAATGGCAGGCGGTTCGAAAATTCCAATCTTCATAGACTACCTTGTGAACGTGCGGGATAACGACGGTCGCCGGGGAAAGCAAAATGTTTCGTTGGCTATAAGTGAGCTACGGCATATTCACTTTTAGTATGAAATGCTTGAATATTAGTTTGCGTAATTGTTGAGGATGTGTGTGTGTGATTTGTCACTCAGTTTGGCAATTCACTAATTATGGGTTTTCTTACTTTGCAGCAGAGTCTTCACAACACATTCAGCAGAACGTGCAATTATCTGGAGAAGCAATCTGCACCAGTGTAAACTCGGCTGGGAGCATTACCAAGACAACCTGGGACCCACTGTCCGTCGTGCCACCATCCACGCATAACACGGACGGGTCTGGCGCGTCGCTACCGTCCGATCTCTACCGCAGCTTTTTGCTGGAGGATCTCTAAGCCGCGACGGGCAACTTCGACGAGAAATTCGTGGTGGTCAAAAGGGAGGAGTGAGCTGAACCGGGTCTGGGTTAGGGGGTCTGGGTTGGGTTATTTTGTGGGGATGGAAAGTACATTTTTGCCCCTACAATTAAGCCTTATCGGAGAGATTAAGAGAATCCGGCGACATTTAGCCGGCAATTTCGCTGGAGTGACCAAAATTGATACAAATTTCAAAGTCGTGGTATGCAATTAACACTTTTGAAAGTCGTGGACCAAAATTAATAGGACCCCTATACTCAGTAGACCAAAATGGCAATTTGCTCAAAAATATATTATTCTTATGTACATAATTGTTGGACAAAGTCCTAGAGAAATTTATGCTTATACCACTTTGAATATGCTTATTTATATAAGAATTACGACTCTATCTACTTCAAGCCTATTCCTATATGAATTAAGATAATCAAACCGTCCTAGGTTAGCCCATTTTAATGCCCCGCGCCTAACTTTACTGCATTAATTGGTCTATTGATATTGTGATCTTGCCCATCCAATAACTCTCTAAAATCAAATTTATATAAATTTTACCCATAAAAACTACTCCTTAAAATAACTTCTAAAAACTGATTTTCGAATATGTATTATTATTCTCTAGACTTTGTGGTCTAGTGCACCAAGTTGCACTTCCATATGAGAGGTTGTGGATTCAAACTTTTAAGGTGAAATAGTTTTATAAATACATCATTAAGGTGGATCTATAAATATGAGGTTGGTAATTTGGATGTGATCTCCTTTGTTTATTATGTGGTTGTAAATTTTCAATAGAACCATGTAAAATCTAATGTTGTTCATTTTTTATTTTTTGTTCTTGATTTCCTAATCTTTTTTCTCAACAATTCTTATCCACAAGATGAGAACATTTGAATTTTAGTAACTCTAACAAAGACTTTTATCTGCTCGTTTTATATTATAATTCATATTAAACATGTTTAATTTGCTAGCATTTGCAGCAATCAATTGCTTTCTTCAAGAATATGAAGTTCGAAGTTGACCCAAACAAGTATTAGTACAGACTTTGCAGTGTTGCATATTGGCCCAGTAGAAAAATCTGTTCTTTAAACTCCCCCTTGCTTTTCTGCTCTGATTAGCTCAATCATGGAGAAACTTGAATACTACTATGCTGCAGGTTTACTTTCTTTTCTTTTTCTCATTCTTCTCAGAAAATCTGTTTATAATCGCAAGAAAAATCTACCACCTAGTCCGATTGCTTTTCCGGTGATCGGTCACTTTTTCCAGATCAAGAATCCTCTGCATCAATATCTCGCCTCGTTATCGGCTAAATACGGCCCGATTTTATTCCTCCGGTTCGGCTGCCGGTCCATTGTGGTCGTTTCGTCGCCGTCTGCAATTGAAGAATGCTTCACCAAGAACGATATTGCGTTTTCAAACCGGCCGCCGACCATGGCGGGCGACCGGTTGACTTACAACTACACTGCCATTGTATGGGCTCCGTACGGCCATCTTTGGAGGGTTCAACGCCGATTAGCCGTCGTCGAGCTATTTTCTACGGTCAGCCTCCATAGATCCTCCGTCATAAGGGAAGAAGAGGTCGGAAGTCTAGTCCGGTCTCTGTTCAGAGGCTCCGGCGACGGAAAATCGGCCGTGGACTTGAACAGCCTGGGAGGGACGTTGACTTTCAACGCGATGATGAGACTTGTCGCCGGAAAACGGTGTGTGGAGGAAGAGGATGTGGGGGGAGTGAAAGGGAAAGAGATTATTAAAGAAATCAGAGGGGTTATCTTTTTCAGTGAACCGGTTATGAGTACGTGTGATTTTTTCCCGGTTTTGAGGTTGTTTGGGTACAAAGGGATTGAGAAAAAGATGATCTTGTTCCATAAGAAGAGAGAAGAATTCTTGAAGGGGTTGTTGGATGAAACCCGACACAAGAAAACATGTTCTTCTGATTCCGATGTTCTCAAGAACAGGGAGGAGAAGAAGTCTTCAATGATTGAAGTCCTCTTGTCCCTTCAAAAATCCGAGCCTGAATTCTACACAGATGATCTTATCAAGAGTTACATTCTGGTCTGTACTTTTTTTTTTTTTTTAGTACTGACTCTATTACATTGTAATATCTGTTCTTTTTTATATGTTGTTGATTCCGAGGTTTTGTGTTTCAGATGATGTTTGTAGCGGGGAGCGAGACCTCAACAGTAACCATAGAATGGGCAATGACGCAGCTTTTATCTAACCCGGAGGCAATGCACAATCTGAGATCCGAGATTGACAGCAACGTAGGAGCTGAGCGTCTGCTAAACGAGGCTGATATTTCCAAGCTTCCCTATTTGCGTTGTGTTGTGAATGAGACACTAAGGTTGTGCCCTCCCGTGCCACTTCTCTTACCTCGTTATACAACCCAAGATTGTGTGATTGGAGGGTACGAGGTTCCCAAGAATACGACGTTAATGGTTAACGCCTGGGCGGTGCATCGGGACCCGGAGGTGTGGGAGGAGCCGGAGAAGTTCATGCCGGAGAGGTTTGAGGCAATGGAGAAGGAAAAAGATCAAGGGTTGAACTACAAGTTTGTCCCGTTCGGGATGGGGAGAAGATCTTGTCCCGGAAACAACATGGGTTTGAGAACAGTATGTTTGGCATTGGGGGCATTGGTTCAGTGTTTTGACTGGGAAATTGGTGGAAAGGATAAAACCGCCGGCGATGTCATCTCGACGGCTAAGCCTCTGGAAGCAGTGTGCAGTCCTCGCAAAACTGCCATTCAATTTCTCTTACAACTATAATGTTTCAAGTATGATTAGAATGTCTGTGTTATGAAATAAAACATTGTACACATGTTTCTTGTTACAATAAAGTTGATAGTAAATCAAGAATTGGTCACATGTATCTTGTTACAATAATGTCTCTGGCATTGTGCACATGTTTCTTGTTTCAACTCCTAAGGGCACTTTACTTCATTATAGTTCTTGGACAGTTAATGCTACAGAATTTACTTTATTTATGTATAATCTCGCCTAATTGTTTCAGATTTCTCTTGTGACTCAAGAATTAGTTATAAAAATCGTTTCTTTGTGGTAAAGTTTGCAACTTTGGCTGGCCTGCAGTACAAAATCATTAATGTCACTTCAAAAAACTCTAATCTGATTAAATCTTTACTTTAATTTTAATGGCACAGATAATCTATCTCTCACTTCAGAGTTCAGATCGCCGAAATTTGACCATGACCCGCAGCACTGAATCATTCATCTCGACCCTAAATCCAGGTTTCTGTGCTGCCTCTCTTTAAGAAATTCTATGATTATGTTCTGCAAAGTTGGTCTATAAAATCTTGAGACACTGATTAATGATTGCAATTTATTAGGTTGTCGTGTCAGTGCCGGAGTACGCCATTGGAGTAAGATCATTTCCTGTCCGTGACGGCTGAGTCTTGAACCACAACTGGTTTTCCCAGGTTTGTTGTACGAGTTTTGCCTTAAAATATTGCATGTAAGAATTTTTTTTTTGATATATTAGATAAAGATTAGGTCAGGATTAATCTTAAGCCTCCAAAATTCTTATTCAAGTGTAGTTGGAGGAGATAAATTGATTCACTTTGTTCGTTTCGTAATTCCACCCCTTTTCTGTACATTCTGTACACAAAGAGTCTTCATAACCTCTGATTAGTCAATATCTTTCAATGAGCCTCTGATTTCTAATGAGATTCAAACCTCCACATTGTCACTGGAACAATACTTTTAAGGTGATTGGTCAAACTATAACTGAGATATTCTTGTGCGACACATGTATGAATATATTTTCCATTTTCAGCTTCTCTTTGGCCGTGAAAGTTACTGAATTTAGGCGACTAGATTCTCCACAAAGACCAAGTCCAGGATACTGGCCTGGCTTTAGTATTTTGCCTCCTCAGATGAGAGACTACAATGGTTGACAACTTGAGATTCCTTCACTACACATACAGCAAATTTAATAATTTTATACTCCATCCTTTCATGGGAATATTAATGGGTGGTGATGGCGCAATATACCTTGCTTGAAACGATCGATCACCCCTCCTCAGTTCTTGTGATGAACAGATGATATAGACTTCCCATTACTTTTCACATTAATTGAACCTTGATTCCTTTCAAACAGTATCACCAAATCTTCAATGTTGCCCATGCCTAATATGTTACTGGAAGATAACAATGCTACAGCCTAGTAGCGCAAAGCCAGTGGAGCCCAATAACATCCGCTTCATTCTTCAAACCCGAATCGCTTTTGCTGATTGAGTCGGGTGTGTACAGTGCGATACGGTATAGGGGTAATTGTTCTAAATGTTTCATCATCGCAATTAATAAAAGACCTCCTATGCTTTCGGGGGCGCAAGACTCACTCTAATAGGCCGAATCATGTAACCTCTTTTTCTTCATTTTTGTATTCTGTTCTTGATCTTTTGATATCGTTTTTGTCAATATCAAATTCTGATTAGACAACTAAAGTAGCTTTTGTTCTATCTTTCTGAGAAATCTAAATATTAAAAAAAAAAAAAAAAAAAAACAAAAATTTGTGTGAAATAGTTTCACACAGGACTAAAAATGATGTGAAAAGTGTAAAATCATGAAAATATCCCCACATAATGAAAGTATATATACAATCAGGTAGACATGGAAATACAGCCCTAAAAAATTTACACATCTCTATAAATAATGGTTTATGGTGTAAGTAATTTACAAGCTGTGTGTATGTATACTTCAACATATCAATCTTCATTCTACAAACTACAATGAAAGGAAAAATGGCAAATTTTGTGTGTATGTATACTTTGATCATCAGTGACCACTGCCTTTCTTGCTTGGACCAGAAGCCAACACGAACGCATTATTACTCTTCGCTGCACCGCCGCCCGTTCTGCTATTAAACGAGTTGGTCGTCGACTTCCCGGACGGCGGCACGCCGCCGGCCTTCTTGTTCGCCGTCTCCGCTAGTAATACGCGGCACTGAGCGGTGGCGATTTGTGCGGCCGCCATTATAAGCAATAAAAATCCCAGAACAGCATAGAAGCTCTTCATTATATTGATGAGCTTTGTTCTGGGTATTGTGTGGGATTACGTTTAAATAGTTCCAGGGTGATACAAAGGCACAAGTGGCGATATAGAGAGAGAGAGGGACGGAGGTGAGGGGACGGTGAAGGGCGAGCCTCTAAAAGTGGGGGATTTGATTAATTGGAATAATTCGAGTTAGCTTTTGTTTTTGCATCTAATATTCTAAATCTCACGGACGGATGGCCAGCTAGCGTAGAATTTGGACGTAAGGACCAAGTGAATTGATAAAAAGGGTTCAAACATTCCCCACAATGCTTCAGCTAGATAGCTCGTCTTGACCCAACTTACGGTGAAACAAAAGGTCGGATATTATATTTTTGCCCAAAAAAGACAACCTAGTAGGCCGAACATGATTCTTAACTCAAGAGTTTGATTATAGATTTTTGGTCAACACTTCTATGATCGAGTTTGTCACATTAAGTCTTTTTAACGAAATTTTTTATTTAATATACACATCATCATATATATTGATCGTGAGTTTGTCTCGTCACTTTTAAAAAAAGAAGATATCTTTTGCTACCACTAATTTTTATATTGTTCTTGTCTTCCGAGGCTCAAGAATCAAGAACACAAACTTGAATGGTTTACACACAATCTTTTGTTGGTCTGACGACCAAAACAAATACATGCGTACATGTAAAGTTACGTGTGAATAGCCTACTTTTTTTCAATCATCGTGTTATAGCTATGACACAAGTGTATATCTGGTTGAATTGATTGGTGCAATAAAGTATTATTGTTTAAACTCACAACAAAGATCACATAGTAGAAAAATAATGAATCATTTTATATATTAACATGTAACTATGAGACAAATGTACTAATGACAGAATACCACAATAGTCAATTGATATAATTATAATATCTTATTTAAATTAAGGTGATAAAGCCCATATAATAAGGAATCAATTTTTGTTATTTTAGTCATAATTCGTTTATAACAAAATACTCAAGTATATGCATATTATTCGGCAGACACATTTCCAAAAGAGTGGGGAGGACTGATACCTTCTTCTTAACTTAAATGTATTATATACTACTTTGAATAAAAATGTTTTTCCAATTTTTAATCCATGGACCTTAAAGGGCCGAAACACATATTAAGCCCAAAACGTCTTTAGCCTTCTATATACGATGGGACCAAATAACCCATTTATACTTGGGCCGTGTCACAGTATTCAAAGTCCAGATAAGAAGTGTCCTGGGCTTGGGCTTGGGATAAAAACAAAAGTTTATATGCGGTGGTTGATGTAGGGACAAAATGTCAATTCCATACAAGATTTCTCTGTGATATTGTTGGCATCTTTCTAAAAAAGTATTCCTATTTCCACTTTTAACCTCTTCCTTAACCTTTTGCTGTTCTCTTTATCTTCATCTTCTGTCATAACATAAACTATACAGTTACGAGATTTACCGTTCGATCTTTGGTTCAACGGTTAATACTTCAGCAGACAACACAAACGACAAACCATTGGTGTTGAATACCTATTAAGGCAAGGCCAAATTGCGGTAGAGTTTGGTCAAGGGTAATTGAGAGAAATTGCAAACATAAATGTACATAAAGGATTTCGTATTTATATGTACTATTCTTACCAAACATTTTGGAAATAGACTCGCACCAAATAAATAAGACATATCACCCAAATACGGAGAAATATTAGGAAAAAGTTTTTTTTTTTTTTTTTTTGGGTTAATGTGGAAACGAATGGTTAGAGTTTGATTCTTGTACTAAAAAGTCATCGAATTTATTCTCATTAATATTTTTTCAGTCGAGTCTATTACACATGATCTTTCTAGTATAGTTTGTGGATTCTTACATATTAGTAAGGTTTATATTGTGTATATTTTGTGATGCTTTTAAAAGTAAGTTTTAAATGCCAAGCACTTTGTGCTCAATTGGCATGTAGTGGCCACCCTTAGATGGGAGGTCATGAGTTCGAGTCTCAGTGGAGGAGATAGAATAGTATGTATGAACAGATACTACAATGTAATAGGGTCAGTTGTATTAAAAAAAAAAAAGTAAGTTTTAAATGAGACTCTTATTAAGGAATTTCGGGACAATTTTTGTATTATTATGTGGGAAGGAGATTATTGTCATTTGAGGAATCCACTTCCGGAAACGGCATTCATTTCTCCAACTTTCTGATTGTCGATAATGATAATTGATAAAGAAAGCCCCATATGCATGTGATGCTGCGTAATTGTGGAACCACTACATCCCATTTTCCAGCAATCCCTATTTTCTTGAAATTATATACCTAACCTAACCTCGGAGTTGCACCTTTTTTCCCTCTATATTTTTGTTCAGATCTGCCGATGAAGCGGCCCCATACTTCCGACGACGGCGACGGAATCCACGGTTCGAACGAGGAGGAGAAGAAGAAGACGAAGACGAAGGTTGAGGAGGAGAAAGAGTCCGGGCGTACGTTAGCGTCGGCGGGACCGATGCCGACGGAATCCGTGTTGTTGGACGAGAACTTGCTGTACGAAGTGCTGAAACACGTGGACGGGCGCACGCTAGCGTGGGCGGCGTGCGTTAGCAAGCTGTGGAAGCGGACGGCGCAGGACGAGCGGCTCTGGGAGCTGATGTGCCTCAAGGACGGCTCGCGCCGCAATCAGCAACAGCAGCAGCTCCGCAACGTGGTCCTCGCCCTCGGCGGCTTCCGGCGGCTCTACTCGCTTCACCTCTGGCCGCTAGTTAAACCGTCGTCGTCCTCCTCTTCCTCTTCGTCTACGCCGGCGTGTACCTGGCCTTGCCTGCCGCCGCCTCCAAAGCCGTCGTCGGCCAAATTCGCCGCCGGGAAAACACGGTGGGGAAACGACGAAATGAATCTCTCGCTCTCCCTCCTCTCGATCCGGTATTACGAGAAGATGAATTCCAGTAATCGTCACAAACAAACGTGATAAAAATCACCAAACATTTGGGCTTTGACTTTTATTATTATTCCTTCATATTCATCTATCTGTATTTGTTTTTAACTCGATTTATATGATTTAGATTAGAGATCTGTAATGCTTGTATTGTATTGTATTGTACGCTTTTGATTTCCACGAATTTATAAACTTACATCTCAACTTTCAGATGCAACTTGTCTCTAAGCTACTCTTTTCATATGTTTTTATTTTCATTAAAAAAGAGAATTAAGTCAAATCACAAATATATTAATCACACTTATGACTTATCAGCCACATTTCTCCATTATTCCCACAGGCTACAGCCCTTATGATACCAATAGGATAGTGTTACTATCCTAGTAGTTAAGTTTGAGAACTAGCTAATGAATGTTTGAGTTTTCAAATCGAATCGAAATTTGAATTGAACCAAATTTTAGACAAAACCGAACAATTTTAAGCTACATCAAACTAAAATTGTAATTACCATCCAATGGCCTCCGGGAGTAGAAAATGACCGTTGTTATGCCATGGACTCGGGTCCACCTTGCAACATGTCCATGTTCACAATTTTAGTGTTTTATGTTCATAATTTTTGAATTCTATATTCACAATTACAAAACTTTCACAAATATATATTTTTTGAAGTTTGAAGTGTGACCTCTCACTTAGAAAAGTCACAACTATGCCACTTAACCACAAGTTTTGATTAAATATAGAGTTTTTTTTAAAAAATTTTGAACATAAACTTAGATCTACCTTGCAACCTGGACCAGGTCCATATTTTGCCAGAAAATGAGACACCTTCACAATCACAAATATGGGTTAGCCTAAGTTTTTAATTAAGCCTACCATGTTTAGCTTTATGGTCTAGATTGTTGGGCTTCTCTATTTTAGGCTTGTTGTTTGATAGGCTCTTGTCACACTAACCTTAGCTTGTTGGACTTTCATTATCATCATTAGGCTTTCTTTCACATTGGCCATTGGTTATTGCTGCGACCTGCGAGAACCTGGAAAGTGTGGAATGCTATGCTCCGTCACTGCCCACCTCATTTCCACCAATCGTTTATGACTAACGAGACCAGCTGAATATATAAAAGAATGGCTCACAGAGTCATCATTCAACAAGGTTTAATTTTCTTCTGGAGGCTTGAAAATCTCTGCACTGCACCTTCTTGTCACCTCCTCTCCTCCATGCATATATGCCTCTCTCGTCGTACTATAAATACCGGACACCCATCCACTCTTTAGTGTACCAAAACATTAATTAAACTAAAAAGATCTAGCGAGCTAGCCGAGCTATTTCGACCAAATGGCCAGAGGCAACCTCATTTCTTTGGTCTTTTTCATGGCTGTTTTTTTGGTTTTCAGTGTCGGAGCTCGTCCCCTCCTCAGTCTCGAGCATCCGAGCGGTGAAAACGCCGCAATGGCGAAGATTATGGATGAACTGCACGTTGCAGGAATGAAGCCGGAAGGTCAGAGTTCTAGGGGAGAAGGGCACAGCTCCACGGATGCTCTGATTACCATTGGGGATATCAAGAACTCTGGACCAAGCCCAGGAGCAAATCATTAATTTCTTCGCTCAGCTCATCTTTCATTATGCTGTTTCAATTCCTATTGCAATGAATTGCAGCCTTTAGAAATTAGTTGATCCGCTATGTGATTTTTTGATTATTTATTTATTTATGAATATTGTAATTGGAGTTTTTTTTTTTTTTTGAAGGTATTGTAATTGGAGTTTTAGTGATTGTATTTGTTGAATATTTATGTGACGATTGTAATTCGCTTGCTTAACAATTGTTATACTATAGACTAGAATTCATATTGCATTGTGAACCTTAATACAAAAATTATGTACCTTCACTTAACACATTTTGTACTTATAGTTAACCGTTTATATATGTACATGTAAACAAATAACGATAATTGTTGACACATAATATGATAACTATCAGTATTGAAACTGTCAAGTGTGCAGATATAGAATTTGTCAACTACATATATAAAATTTGAAAGTTATTATATATTTTTGATTAGGGTCTACAATACAAGTTAAACCCTGATCCATGGTACAATTTGCCCTTGTTTAATCTTAGTGAAACACAATAAGTTTAGTGATATATTTGACACTTAAAAAAAAAAAGAATTCTACACATTTTGATAGGTGTATTGGACATCGATAAGGATGTTGGAACTTTTATTTTCCTCTTTTTATCAAAGTCCATGGGAATTATTATTATTATTATTATTATTATTATTATTAATTTTAGAGCAAACCTCGGTTTCAACTTAAATTTTGAAATGTTAAAATTTGTGTGGAAATTGAATATACCTCGATTGTGTTTGTTAATTTTTGAAATTCTACTAAGATATACTCTCTCTGTCTAATTTTATGTGTTTCGATTAACGAAACTTGGCTTAATTTATTTTTATTTAATTTGTCATAATATTAAGTTTAGTATTAGTATATAAAATTTATATATTTAAAACTATACTAAAAGTACTATTAAACACAAAAAATTAAATTTAAAAATACGTAAAAAAAATATTAAAAAAAATAAACAAGAAGAAATAGTTAATTTGACCAATAATTAAATAATAAGTATGTTCTATAAAATGGAACAGAGGGAGTACCAACTAACATACAAAGTAGTTTGAAAGTATTTTTTTTGGAGGGGAGGGGTGGGGGGTGGGTGTTGGTGCGTGCCACACAAAGTTAGGTTTGGGTGTCATAATCACTGGATGGGGGAAGTTCCAGGAATGTAAATGAGGGGATTTAATTTGGTGGAACTTGATATTTGCAAAGAATGCTTTGATGATTGAATGCTATATGCTTAAGATGGGGTAAGCTAGTTGCGTTTCATTCAAGCAAAACCAACCAATTCTAACCATAGGGCAGACGATGAATTGAAATATTGAAATCAAATATTTAATAATTGTAATGAGTTCAGATGATAATAAATAAAAATTCAATCAAGTTAGTCTCATCTACCTCCTCGTCTCATTAACATGCCATTATACCATAAATGTTGGATTACCATTGAAAGACATGAGTACCATGTACACTACCATTCCTATACTATAATGTCCATGCATGGTCAATAATGACAAGGGGCCATATTTGTCTACATAAAATCATCTTTATCTACATAATCTATATTATACGATCAACATGATTGATATTCATCCTCTTTCAAAATTTTCATAAAATATCCTAAACCCTGAAATCTCTATAAATAAATGTATATATATGTACAGAGTTTCTTGAAACATAGTACAGTGAAAGTAAGCGAAATTAAAGAAATGATACTAAAACTTTATAATCACTAAAAGATTTGAATTCATAAGAGCAAAAAAGATAAAAAGAACATGCATGATCATAGATATAAATTCGATAATAATGTACAAAACTTAAATAACCTTAGCCCGCTTAGAAGTGGATTTTAACCACGGACACAAGGATTTTCAGTCCTTTGCTCAACTATTGTCAGGGTGTTTAGTTGGTTGGAAGGAATTATGGGAAAGAAATTGTAATTCAGTGATAAAAGAATAAGATGCAAATAAAGTTGGAATTTAAATCGCATCTTTTTGTTAGGGATGAATCAAATTATTGGAAATGAAAAGGAAAAAGTGATATAGATACTAAAATGTTATTGTGTAATATTAATAATAATAATCAAGATAAACAAGTCAAACACCTTGTGGTCTGGCATCTGGTTTACCCTCCCACATGGAAGGGAATAGGTTGAGAAAGTAGTGTGAAGATCAGTTGGTCACACATCAACTATAGCTCTAAATTTCATTTCTATTGAGGATATAACAACTAGTTTAAAAGTCTATTTTCTTCATTGAATTGAATATCGCCCTACCTTACCACCAGTAGTAAGCTAGGGAAAAGCAATCTGACTTTGCAATCAGCACTAAGGAAGCTACCTGGTATCTTCCATCGGAAAAGGTGTCGTCACTCGTCAGGGGTGGCGGCACACCCTCTCTCCGTTGTCGTCCCTGTCACGTGTTAAAAGGAGGGATGCGCATATATACATACATGCATGCACTTCATCAGTTCCATTTTCCAATTGTCTTCCTCTTCCACAATATAATGCAGTCAGAGTCAAACATTCGACCAATATAACGTCCTTTCTCTTTCCATTTGCACCTTACTCCACTCCATGCACCACTATTTATACCTCCATACTTAATAGTAAACTCACCCAATTCAAACACCATAACACATATTTTATTAAACAAATATCTCCTTTATTAGCTTGAAAAGTTCGACAGATAATATAATTATTTAATCTATCTATCCACATTATATTAAAGAATATAATGGAGATGAGATTGAGGCTGTTGTTCGTTATTGTGTTGGTCGCTAGTTGTTTGCTTGTCGGAAACATCGAAGCTGCTCGTCCTCTCGGCGTTAACGTTGTTGCAGAGAAAGCTTCTGCCGGAGGAGATATCATCAGAAAGGCCGGAAACACGATCGGCAGAGGAAGATTAGTGCACAAAATTAACTCCAAAAATGCAAAGATTTTGGCTGAAATAAATTCCTCCACTCCCAGCCCCGGCAATGGCAACTAGCTAGCTAGCAGCTGGCTATCCATCTATATAGTTTGCACCATAAGATTTATTAATTACTATTTTTAGTAGTGTTATCCCTTTCTTTTTTATTCTATTTATTCTATCATTTAGGAATATATGTGTACTGTGCTCAAAGTTTAAGTGAATAAGATTCTTATATTTTAGACTCGAAATTTTGTTACAGCATCAATTTTGATCTATATTTGATAAAGGATAGAGTTTAAGCATTCTCTTGTAGAAAATTTGACCATCTCTTTTATTTTATTTTCTCATACATTTGAAAATCGGACGAAAGAATTAAATATAGGACATTTTACTGGATCATTAATGTTGTTTTAAAATTCATAAAATTTATCCCTAAATGCAAAACTAAGACAAGCCCATCATGGCTTTGTCTATAAAAGTGATGGGAGAAAGAAAATATATTGGTTTAATATATTACCATTTCCTATAAAAAAAATCTAGATTTGTTTAAGTACGAATAAAAATTAAATTTGACAAATATTTTTAAAATTATTGGTATATAATTTTTGAAGTTTTTTTTTTTTTTTTACCATTTATGATTATTTATAAGTTAGTATTTGTTCTATATTTTTTAATTTTTTTTATTATCCATTTAGAATGATATTAGTGTCATCATACTACAAAGTAATTAACATTTTTAAAGTATTTAATACATAATGATTTGATTAATATAATTTAAGTATTAAAACTATACAATTTAAAATTTTGTAACGACTTTTTGATTTTTAATAAATTCAATAATAAAAAAATATACTATAACAGAGTAGTTTTACAGAGTAATTCTATCTTTTTCCAGAGTAAATATGATTACCAAAATAGGAGGGAAGGATTAAAAAGGGGGGAAAAAGCTGGTTGAACCGCGACTAGAGGACCGCCAGTGGCCGTACGCCACCACTAGTCTCCGCCGTTTCTCTCAATTGATAAGTTCAGGAGAGCGAAGTGCTTTGATCCTTTACCGATTGTTCTAGAAGAACCTTTTTAATTTCTTTTTTTTTTTCCATAAACAAAAATTCAACGAGAAGCTCGAAAAATGGGGAACTTAAAGGCGACGATTACGGACGATTCCGACACCGTTTCGGACGACGACGGCGCCACCACTGTTACGGACTCGCCATCCTCATCGCCGCCTCCACATTCGTCTTCCCGCTCCGGCCCCTTCGAAGAAGGAGAAGAAGTCCTTGCTTATCACAACCAATGTGTGTACAAAGCTAAGGTAAAGCTACACTATTCTGATCTAAACTCTCGTTTCTAAGCAGTCTCAAACAAAACAAATAACAAAAGCAGTAACGGAAATGATTGATTAAGGTTTTAACCTTTGTAACTATGTTGATTTCTGGGAATAATTATATATTTCTTTGCTCAAACACGCTAATTTAATGTTTGTTTCTCATTTGTTCGTTAGAAGAACCTAGTATCATAAAAATGTTCTAAAATTTGAAATGATGCTAGAATTACAAGGTACTAGATATGGAGTATTGTAGTTGGAGTATACCTTAATTGTAATAAAGGTTTCTCTACAAAACCAGTCTTTGTAGAGTGCAATAACAGTTACAGGGTGGCAGACATATTTGGTTATGCTTTTGGAGTCATTCGAGATGCTTGAATGCTTATGGTGGATCCTATTGGTTTATCCATCAACCATTTCCCCCCTATAACTCTTGAACTCATACTTTTTTTTTTTTTTTTTGGGAATCATTTTGGGTTGGAAGATTCAAAAGACTCGATTTGTGAAGGCAGAATGGGAGTATTTTGTTCACTATACAGTGAGTAATGTGCCTCTAGACTAATTTATTTTTGACATCTTGCTGAATAGAATGAAACTTAACCTTTTGCATTAATTATGAGATATTTGACACAAAGTGCATTTGATTCCTTGCAGGGTTGGAACAAAAAGTGAGTATATCTACCACATCCTGCTTCTATGATGTCAGAAGTTTAATGAATTCTGAATAAATTTCTTTCAAAGAGGCTAGTTGTTCCCAAATCTGAGAAGTGTTTGATCTGTACACATGTTCAGCAGCATATTGCTGTTCAAAGACCACCTCTCCCCCAAATGTGGAGAGATTGACCAGTGGTTTTAAATGTGTTGAGGTCTTAGCATTTGAGCTTTTTGGAAATTTTATCAATGACTTTTTTTAACAGCTGGGATGAATGGTTGGGCATAGATCGATTGATGAAAGTCACTGAAGAGAACTTACGAAAACAGCAGGAGCTTAATAAAAAATATGACATGAAGAAGAATGAAAAGGCCAGGCGTGGATCACAATTAAAAGCAAAATGTTCTACTGGTTAGGTTGCTAACTTTATGCTTTATGATTTAAATTTACTGATTTAGCATCTACTGTTTTGTCCAGTGTCCGGCCCATCT
This sequence comes from Ipomoea trifida, assembly GCA_003576665.1. Lineage (NCBI taxonomy): Eukaryota > Viridiplantae > Streptophyta > Magnoliopsida > Solanales > Convolvulaceae > Ipomoea > Ipomoea trifida. The sequence goes on from CP025644.1 coordinate 30,661,195, forward strand.
TGGGGCTTTGTATCTATGTGTGTGTTTTGTGCGAATACATAGTGAGCCCTTCTTTTTGTCTATGGAGAAAAAGTACTGTATATTGTTAGATCTACATATGACCCAATGGTCAACAGCCAAGCACTTGGCCAGTAAATCAATCTGGTAGAAAATGCCTTTCTGCTATACATTGTGCCTGAAGAATGTCCATGTGTGAGCATGGTGACTCTGAACTCCAACCCCACTAAAGCACAGAAAAGTAGACTGAAGGGTTATCATGTTTCCTAACATTATAGGTTTTTCTTTGTGTTTATATCAAAATAAGTAACTTTCTATTTTTCCTTCTTTGATTAGGTGTAGGATTCATTTTAAAACTCTAAGATGTGCTTGATTTGATTACAATTGCTAATTATTTTGTAGAAGGCTTTAGCTGTGCTGGTTCTATTTTTCATCTATCAATCTGGGGGATATCCTTTTTAATTATTATCAACTTCATGTGTTGGGATTCTTATTCAATATGATATATAAGGTGGTACTAAATAATTGTGGCAGGGACAAGAGCTAAAAGGCAAAAGAAAGATGTTCAAAAGGTAAACCTCTGTCTCATTCATTTTAGTGTAAATCATGACATATGGGGTTTTCTGTCTGTCTTTGTTTGCATGTAACATTTTCTGAATCTTTGATTGTCGCTTATTGGAGTTAGCACTATTGTTTGAAGAAGAAAAGTGGTAATGGCCCTTAGGTCTCAAAAGAACTATCTTTGTAGTGAAATCTCTAATGTACAAATGCATTGTTTTCTTAAAGTTAATGGTGCTGTTGGCTGTTAAATTGCTTATACTTCATTGCCGTCTATCTTGATCCAGTTAGATATTGCACATTGGCTCTACAAGTCTGGCTCCTAGTGCATTTCTATCAATTCCTATACGTAGAGTCAGACCTCCCAAAGCATTGTACTCAACTTTTCTTTAATGATAATATATAGGCATTGGGTTGAATTGTTTTATCACTTTTGCCAGGACAAAGGTGTCCTACCTTCAGAGAAGCTTGTTGTTAACATTCAAATTCCATCCTCATTAAAGAAGCAGCTGGTTGATGATTGTGAATTTATTACCCATTTGGGCAAGGTAAAAAAGAGGCATTCTCTGTAGTATACATTAAAATTCAGTTTGGTGTAAGTTTATTAAGCTCTGTTTTACATTTGCTTTGTGTACACATAAAGTTAGCATAAGTGCATTTAGTTCAATGAAAAAAATCTAAATAAAGTACATAGGTCATTACAAATTTATGATTATTGGAAAAAAGTTGTAATCCCATAAAAACAAGTGTAAGGTATTAATGTTTTATATACATATTTTGCAGCTTGTCCAACTTCCTCGTTCTCCGAGTGTAAATGAAATACTAAGAAAGTACAGTGACTATCGCCTAAAGAAGGATGGAATGTGAGTTCATGTTATTTCACATGTGCCTCCCTATCTTGATAATTTGTTAGTGCAAGTTGTTTCTTTTATTTGTGACTTTTGCATGATATGTTAATTCTTTGAAGCTGAAATTTCTCAAGTCTTTATTCTAATAGAATGTGAATATTTATACTAAATATGTTTTTGTTAGTAAGTAGGTCTCATTATACTTTTAAAACTAGTTCTTTTATCAAGAAATAAAATTAGTACAATGGTTTTCACTCTGTTTTCTTCTTATTTTGTTTCTTTATATATTTATTCATATTTATTTATTATTTTTTTTGGGGGGGGGGTGGGGTGGGGTAACATCAAAATGGGGGATGGGGTGGGGTGATGTGATTTGGACCCAGGTCTACCACTTGAACCTCTTACTTCATATATCTATGCTTAATGATATTCATGTTGGTTCTTATAAGCGCCACAAGTTGTATTGTATGTTCAGCTTGTGAGGATGGATATTGTGGTTCTGATGTTCAATATTTTTGGTGGGTGAAGAATTGCTGATTCAGTAAGCGAAATTCTTAGTGGATTGCAATGCTACTTTGACAAAGCATTGTCTGCTATGCTCCTTTACAAGAATGAGCGCGAGCAATATCAAGAAGCAATTACAGATGGAGTCTCTCCTTCATCTGTGTATGGTGCTGAGCATCTATTACGTTTGTTTGGTATGCTCATGTTTTTTGTTCTGCAGTTTTATTTGCATCTATTAGACTACTACATATGTTTGGTACACTAAGGTTTATTGCTCCACAGTTTTATTTGGAACACATCTTCCAATAGCCATAGGTATAACACCAATCAAATTTATAGAACAAAGAAAGAGTTAAAATGATTCAAACATGCTTTTCCCAAATTAGGAGGTTCCTAGTGCTGTGAAAAATCTTTCATATCTTAGGAACCATGCTATTACTTATTATTTATAAATCCAGGTATTATGGAATTATGATCCAATATTTGCATTTCAACTTCTTAACATATAATTGTGTTTTCCCCAAAGAGACATTTTTTTTAAGTCAAAACATTTATCATCCTTACTAAGTCAAAGCTGTTATCCAATGAGAGTTGGCCCGTTGTGCCATGTATGATACTTAGGACATCATGCATGCTAGATTCTACAAATTTGCCTACACGTATTATTGACATGATGCTTTGTCCCCACCCCCATATAAAAGACTGACCTTTTTGCCACCAGCTGTTCATCGAATTCTAAGTCTCATAATTGAACCAATTTTCCTAAGGCCTTCAATAGGAAAGCTAATTAGCTGTCATCATCAACTTAATGACACTAATTGAAACAAATGCCCCTAGTTCCTTGCATTACTTGAATTAATTAAATTTGTTGTGCTTTGCAGTTAAATTTCCTGAAATATTGCACCATGCAAATATTGAGGATGAGACAGTAACTGAGTTGCGACAGAAATTGCAGGACTTCCTCAGGTACAGTGATCTTGTCTATTTGTTTTTTTTTTTTTTTTTTTTTCGAAAAAAACTTCCTTGTTTGTTAACTTACATTCACAAAATCATCATCCCATACTGCCATGCATATCAATACAAGGAGGAAGATAGGGGTTTGGTGCAATCTCATCTCTTGATGACTAAACCTTCTGGTGGGGGCTAGCTTTAGCTTGCAGTCAATTGATTTCTCTCATGATGTTTTTTTTCTGTCACCTCAGTGGACAGACACGCATTACAGGTGCAAACCAAGAAATTTAAAAAAAATAAAAAAATACTTGGAGTCTGGTTGTGTTTCTAGGTGAAAGCTGTTTAACATTTTTACATTAGTTATTGGTTTTGAAATTACCCAATAGTCATCGAACTTAGGGGAGTGAGGGAGACATTGGACATTGCTTATTAAACAGATGCTTTGGGTATTTTCCAACAACTTACTGGGCATTCCAATTTCATTCTATTCCCAAACAGGTTTCTACAGAAGAATCAAAGCTCATTTTTCCTATCATCATACATTGATCCAGAAGTTTCAGATGTTGTCAACAAGAAAGGAGATGATTGAGCTCAAAACATAGTAAAACTTCTGCTCTGTATAAGTGCCTCTATCTTGCCCCCAAACCCCCTCCCTCCACCCCATTTGTTCTAAAATTGGTCGGTTGCATTGTACATGTTGCTTTTGTCTGGTGAATAGCAACAGCAGGTGCTGTTATTTTGTAATGCTCGTTTTATACAGTTGAAACTCTGCACCTTCAAAAGGCTTCAATCCCAGTGCATAATGTTTAAAAGAAAAAAGGTTAAGCAAGGCTTGTTTTTTGCGGTTTATTTAATATTCATATTCAGAGAAACATCTTCAAAGTTCATTTCTAAGACTTTTTTTCTGCTAATTGCTGGTTATCCAGTTTAGATGAGTAACAATCGGTCATGAAATTTTCTGCTTTACTGGCTGCCCTTTGTGTTCACAGTAACCCAGTAAACGAACAATATAAACGCTCCCATACTTTTAAACGTTCCTTTTTAGAATAAAGGATTTGGTTTGTAATTGTTAGGGCCTTGAATTCAAAGACTAGGCTTGCTTGTTGCTTGAATTCTTTTTTTTTTAATGCGTTTTCTCCTGAACAGGCCATATTTTCCAGTTCTTCCCAACTTAACATGCCTGCAAAATTATTTTTCATCTCCTAATCACCAACGCTACTAAACAAATTAGCTATCAATCTTGCTGATGCCAATTCGATTAACAATGGCGTTTTGGACTGCCTCAGTCTGCAAACAGAGCCCGCCGTGTTCAATCCCGGACATGTAGTCCCTCACTTCTTTCCTTATCACATCCTGTAGCATCGCCAAGAACTCTGGGCTAAAGAGCCGTTTCTCCGCCATTGGAGGTGAGGTAAATTGGAAGGCTCCATAGGTTTGAGCCGGAAAAGATGGTACTGGTGGAGCCATTTGAGGAAGAGAAACTGTAGCAGGTGGAGGAGGTGAATTCGGAATTTCAGAGCTATCGGATCCGGGCACACAGAGACTCAGAGAGGTAATCGGGTTGGTAGTAGAAGAAACAGTTTCCTTCGGAGGAGGAACGACGCCGGCGGCCCGCGCAACTGGTCTGTAAACATGCGGAGGAACAGCACCGGAGAGACTAGAAGAGCTCAAATCGGATCCTGGAGGGCTATCCGGAGCCGAAAACAGAACACCGGAAGATCCTGTCACAGGCTGAGGCTGTTGAGGCGGCTTGACCAAGGTTTTGGCGGCCTTAGAAGCGCACTTGCGCTTGAGTGTAGAGTTCCAGTGATTCTTAATAGCGTTATCCGTCCGGCCGTGTAGCAACCGGGAAATAGTCGCCCACTTGTTACCGAACTTAGAATGCGCCCGTATGATAATCTCATCCTCCTCCGCCGTGAAACCCCGGTGCTCCACCTGCGGCGACAGCTGGTTACACCACCGGAGCCGGCACGATTTCCCCGATCTACCACAAATAGATTTGCTGATCAGAGACCAATTCCTCGCACCGTACTTCTCCACCAGCTTCTGTAACAGCTCATCTTCTTCCGGGCTCCACGGTCCCTTGATCCGATCCGTATCCTTTCTCCGTGCGCTAGTCGCCATTAACTCAACACAGAATAACAATTCCCAAAAAAAAAAAAACTAAATTACACAGATACTGAAAATGTTTAAACGGTGCGGAGGCGTACGCGCCTCCCTATCCACCGTGAAAAATGCAGCCATGGCCATAGAAGATAGGAGAATCTATATAAGGAGAGTGCAGGCAAGGCAAGCATAGAGTGATAGAGACGAGGCGTTGAGTCGGTGGAGTCAGAGGCAGTTACTTGTATACAGCTGGCAATTCATACCCTCCACTTTTCAATACGACCTCGACACCTAATGTGTAACAAATTACTAAAATACAAAAATTTTACAAATAAAAAATATATTGCAATTATAAATAGTTTTTTTTTTTTTTTGAATACAACAATTATAAATAGATAATTATATTGGAAGTTAGAATACAGAATTCATGAATTATATGTGACGGTTTTGGGAGTTATTACAGCAGTAATTTATAACAACTAAGATATTTTCCCTTACGTTTTGCAATGCTTATCAATTTGGCACCTCACCTTTAACGATTCCGTCCGTCTAAATTTCCGTTTCAAAGCCCCAGGCCAACACACCTGAATTGGGCCATATCAGCTCCAAGAATCTGTCCAGCTGTAATTTCCAGCCATTTCTTCGCGAAACAGATGAAATGTGGGGAGCGTGAGGTGAAATTCTATACTGTCAACGTGTAAAAGAAATTTAAAAAATAAGATTTTGAAAAAAAGGAAAAATAAAACTGCCACGATGGCAGCTGGGCCGATGGCGAAACGCCGACAGATGACAGTTTTACAGTAAAATAATGAATTCCATGTAAGAAGTTTGTTAAGTAGGGCCGACATATCAGTTGTCCGTTTATGAGTGACGTGTGTAGGATGCTTGTTAGTTTTGCCAGCTATAATCCACTTTTCTTTCCTCTTCATTCTTCGTGAAATCCGCAATATTTTATTTTGTTTTTTTAATTAACCCAAACTTTTAGGTTTCGCAAAATTGTAGCATGATTCCAATAAACTTACTCCTAGCATCTTCCCATAAATCGAATCAATCTATTTAGCTTCCGACACCTAAGCTCTAGGTAAATCAAATCAATCTATTTATATTCAAAACTCAACATCAAACTCTATAATTACGCACAAAAAAGTTCAATCCAAACCAATTGAGCTCTCGACTTATCACTGAAAGAAAGTTTTAAAGAAGGCTTTACATCTACTTAGACAAATGCTATTGGGACAACTTTGCAAGATCTTGAAAACAAATAAACTTGGATATGATTGACTTTGATATCAAATTGAAATATATGTTTTGTCTTAACTAAAAATATAAACCAATCTCTTCAAAAAAAAAATATAAACCAATAATTAAACTGTAAATTTATACATATATTTATGATGCTCAACAAAAATTTAGTAGATTATAATTCTCGTATTAAAAATTCATATTTTTTATTTTTTATCAATCATCTTTCCCGTCAATTCAAGCCCAACATTGCCTGTTTGGATTTTATTTTGTTTAATTATTGAAAGGAGACGTGTGGAAAAGTTACGCAAATCGCATGCTTCTCGTGGACAATTCACAATTCACAATTGTCGTATTTTGGTCGTCGCCCTTCACGGAGTATTAAATGCAGTAAACAAACAAATATTAAAAATTGGACCCACCAATTAAGGAATCAGCAGAGGGCAAGTGGACCATAATAAAAAGTATATTTTTTAATATATGAAAAGTATATTATTGGTGTATTGAATATATATTATACAAAATAATGTATTTTTAGTATTTAAATAGTGTATTTTTTTAAAAACAATGTACATTTTTAATATTAAAAATATATTATTTGTGTACTAAATGTATATTATTTGATAGTATGGTATTATAATTTACACAACTATGGGCCATTCATCGAGTAATGATTGCAGCAGAAGATATGATGGCTAAGGTATCCGACGTAGAAACAGTGAACCGAATGATGGATTAGATGAAATTATTAATAATTTGGTGTTTTGATTCATTCATGTTGATTAATTCAGATTACAGAATGCCTAATACGCCAAAAACGGATTCAAACCAAACCAAATGTTGGACAACAGGAAACTATTATAGTAAGTTATCTAATCTGGACGGCCTAATCCATCTTCAATTCCTTAAACCATTATATTAGTTCACTTGCCCCTAGAAATCATTGAGAAAAAAAATCTGGGTATGTTAGAATCTTGGGTTAATTATTGGCAACAAACCCAGTATTGGTGTTAATATGTTGACTCTTCCTTTGGTCTTCAAGTAAATACTTTGTCTTCCTAAGTGCTATGGCTAAGGTGACAAAATTATCAATTGGCTCCCGATCTTCGAAGGTCGGGATTATTTACCTTAACACTCTCTTATCTTTTAATATTAATTTGTCCCTCGATGATGATAATGATCAAATGGAGATGACAAATTGGCAATACAATACAATAAAGATGCAGATATCCAGCAAAGTTAACTAATTAATTGCCTGAGCCTTTTCCAGAAAAAAATTGAAGACAATACATCTGCCACTCCCAATTTCATGAATATACTAATTAAAACATACAACAAAAATCTCCATAGCTATTCAGGTGCATGCATATCATAGCCACATATCCCATCTTAAAAATCACCACCAGCCCATCATCATCATCAAACAACAATCTTAATTTTTCCCAGATTATAGCTACCAAGCTAGAATTAAGGAATCCCAGAAAAAAAAAAACATGAGAAGTGAAGGGATCATGGTCTTATTAACAACTACAGTTATAATGATGTATTTCTGTTGGATGATGAGCCCCAAGGAGCTAATGCTAATGAATCTCCAGTCCCATAAACTGATTCACCAGAAACAATTATTTGTCCTTGCAGGACAGAGCAACATGCTGGGGCTAGGAGGAGTGAACAAGACAGCAATTTTTAATGGGGCGAAAATCAAAGTCTGGAACGGCGTAGTGCCGCCGGAGAGCCGCCAAAATCCGGCAGTTTTCCGGCTAAACGAGCACTGGGAATGGGAGTTAGCCCATGAGCCTCTCCACTATGGAATCAACTGCAAGATCACGTGTGGGGTTGGGATGGGAATGGCGTTCGCGAATAAGCTCTTGCAAATGGATCCGAATTTTGGGGTAATCGGTTTAGTGCCCAGCGCCGCCGGCGGGACCTCCGTCCGGAATTGGTCCGGCGACTACGCCGATACTCCCTACAGAGTTTTACTGGAACGGACGAGATCTGCAGTTAAGCAAGGGGGAGCCCTTAGGGCAATTATATGGTATCAAGGTGAAGCTGATACGATTCATCCTTATAATGCAAAGCATTACAAGACTGGACTTGAAAAATTTATTCATAGATTACGCAATGATTTGCATTTTCCTAGCCTTCCCTTCTTTCAGGTATTCTTAATAATCGCACTTCTGATCGCTCAATTGTTAATACGTTGTATAGTTCAGTATTGTGTTAATTTTTATCATTATATACTAAATCATTTGTTATACATTTACTGAACTTCTGGTAAATTGTTTACTGCAGATAATTCTTCCACGAATAAGGAAACCATTTAGAGGGACATTAGTAGACAAGGTGAAAAGGGCTCAACGCGACATTAATCTCCCCAACTTAATCAAGATCGATACGGATGGATTGCCACTTTCATCGGACGGCGTTCACCTAACTACGGAGGGCTACATCCGACTAGGGTTTACGTTGGCCAACGCATTCCTAGAGACCAACTCCAAATTGTTACAAAACAAAAATGTGGTTTCAATGTACAACACTTCCGATTTTAATGTAGCGTAGTATTGTTTGTAGGCTTGTATGGCTTCCATGAGTGTTAATTTTATTCATCTTTCATTAGTTTAGATGGCATGCGTGCAACATATATATCACGAAAATATATACTTAATGTTATCTCGGTTTTGGACTTATATAGTTTATTGTAATGAAAAACATGTTTCATTAATTGGTGTTGAATTGGTCTATTAGTCTTTATTAATTATGTATATGTATATACCTTCAATAATTCATGTTATTATATAGTAAAAGAAGACACAAAAAATAAATAGATTATTCGCCTGGTCAAGTGTCTCTCCCGAGTGAAAGTCTACACACTGAAACAATAAGAGTCAATATCGCCTCCACTAGACTTGAACCCGCAACCTCCCATATGAGAAAACAACTTAATGTCACTAAATTAAACCATAAGATCCTGGGCAAAGCAATGACATTAAAAAAAAAAAAAAACTTATTATGTATAATATCACATAACATAGTGACAATTGATTATTAGAAGATCGATAATTTTAAAAATGTTGTAAAAGGGCTCATAATTTTCTACTTTTGTTGGTTAATGCACTCATCATAAATCAAGAAGCCCATTGCTCAACTGATACTCTCATAAAAGGTTCATAAGCCCATTTGTTTTGTTATCTTGTCAACTGTAAATATATATTCCTTTCCTTTAATTTTCGTATGACTCTAACAATTAGTAGTTACAAATTAAACTTACTCATAAATTAACAGATTTTGACATGTGCACTCAAGGAGAAATATCTTGCATTCGTATTAATGAGATGATATCGACTTAATATTATATTCATGAATTGCATGGAGTTGATGACATAATGCATGAAGCACTAAGATTTAGTGGAACAAACAAAAATTCCATCTTTTTCTGTATATGGCTACAAAATTAACCTAAATTTCAATGTTAACAAATTAGTGATTCATCCAACAATTTAGAACGTTTGATAAATGAACTGGTAATGCAATAGTAATATCCGGGCGCTTTCCCCCCTATTAAGAATTAGATTCTATAGGTAGTATGATGAAAATACCGGATACACTATGTACTTTCCAAAAAAGAATAAAAGATAATAAAATTCATACATTCTTCCCATCCTAATGGGAAGAGTAATTGAAACATTTTAGAAAAATCTTGATACATGCATGATGCATAGTATAGTGACATATGCTCTTCTAAATATCAACGTAATTGAATGACCAAAATTTAACACAATAATCTTAATTTATACTTACATAAGGTCCGTGTTACATTTTATAGGTCGAGGACAATATCGTTCTTTGCTATTTGAATTCCACTGCACCCAACCAATTCAATCGATCAACAAGTCACTGCAATAATCAAGTAGTGGCACGCCAAAGAATAACATGAGAAGTGAAGGTGTTATAGTGTTATTAACAATTATAGCATTTATGGTATACTTTTGGTGGATAATGAGCCCTGAGGAATTAATTCTGGATTTGGAGTTACATAAACAGCACAAGCAAAAGCAAGTGTTCATCTTAGCAGGACAAAGCAACATGCTGGGGCGTGGAGGAGTCACCAAGACTACATCGTACAGTGGGGAACAAATCAAAGTATGGGACGGGGTGGTGCCGCCGGAGAGCCACCCAAATCCGGCGGTTTTCCGACTGGATGGTGAACTCCGGTGGGAGTTAGCACGTGAGCCCCTTAGCCATGGAATCTACTGCAAAATCACGTGCGGTGTTGGGATCGGAATGGCCTTTGCAAATAGGCTCCTAGAAATGGACCCTAACTTCGGCGTCGTGGGTTTGGTTCCCAGTGCCGCCGGCGGGACTTCCATTACCAATTGGTCCGGCGACTCTTTCAATAAACCCTACAAAGTGTTGGCCAAGAGAGCTAAATTTGCAGTCAAGAGTGGAGGGAATCTCAGGGCAATTTTTTGGTATCAAGGAGAGACTGATACAAGATGGTCTCGCAACGCAAAAAACTACAAGATTCATCTCCAAAAATTCATTCATAAGATTCGCAATGATCTAGGTTTACCCACCCTTCCATTTTATCAGGTAACCCTAATACTAGCTATTACATTTTTATACATTTTTTAGCTAAGTTTGTTAAGCTGTTGATGACTTGCTAACACGGTCATAAGTTTAACTTCGGGTGAGAGCAGCCTATTTGCTTTCTTAGTTTAAGCAGCATGCTATAGGTAATCTCTAGTTTATCTCATTGTGGTCATTTTCTTGTTAAAGTCACTAGGCGGAGTCTACATAGTACACAATCTAGGTTGGTTTACCTACTGGTGGTTATTTGCAAGATCACAAGGCTTGAGTTTAGTTAGTGCACACCATTAGGCAGTGGTCGCAACCTTGCAGGATTCCCTTATCACTGAAAAAAGAAGAGATTTATGATGGTTCCCAGCTAAGTTGGTGATTTATTAACTACCCATCTAGGAGCTACTTGATTTGAGTAGATTAACTATAATTAATTTAGATTGATTTATCTCTTTCTGGTTCTTTGACTGGGTGTTGGATAGTCGCGGGGGTTTATTAGTGAATTGAAGTTTTTTTTTTTTGAAAATCAAAGAACGAAATATATTAATAATCAACCAAAGATGAGATACAGGCCGGAGGAACAAAAACCCACGACCTCAGGGCAGACAAAGAATTGAAGTTACTCATTGTTATATTATTGATGATATATGCAGGTAATTATTCCACGTTTGAAAAAGCCATTTCAGGGGCCATATGTGGAAGAGGTAAGAAAAGCTCAAATGGAGACTAATGCCACCAATTTGATCAAAATAGAAGCAGAAGGATTACCAATTGGAGCTGATGGGGTTCACTTAACAACGGAGGGTTACATTCAATTAGGACATATATTAGCCGACACATTCCTTAAAACTAACTCCAAATTATTGAGGAACGAAACTGTTGTTTCAATCTATAATAGTTCGGATTATAAAGTAGCTTCCTATTCATCATATGCTGGATTTTACACTCTGGCACTTAGATTAATGGCCAAATGGCTTCCACGAACATCCATTTGATTCATCTTTTAGATTAATGGCCAAATGGCTTCCACGAACATCCATTTGATTCATCTTTCATTGGTCTAGCTAGTAGCTAGGTCGGAAAACATGCAACATTTGCAATGTTCCACGTTTATGAGTTATATATAATGGACATGTTTTCTTGATTGTTGGTGTTGTCTGGTTTATTATTTGTATGAAATATTATATGCTATGTAATAGAGTATATGCTAAAATTAGTAGAGGAGGTGTTTCCAAAATGAGAAAATGTTACTCATCTCTTGGTGTTTTTGTGCAACATAGATGTCAATGGAAAACAAATTCCTAAAGATCTACTATACAAATTTAGTAAATTAAATCTAGACTTTCCATCTCAAAAAAAAAAAAAAAAAAAGCAAAATCTAGACTTTCTATATATAATATCTAGCTTCCTCAACCATAAAACTTTTCAAAATATAATTTTCATAGTCATAATTAACTTCCATATCCATGATCAATGATATCTTGCATCCCATGCCATTTTGTCTTGGGCCGAGGGTCCATGCTTGCAGAAAAGACTTGGCCCAAACTGTCGCTTTGGACCCAGGGTGGGGACTTGGATGGGCCAAAGACAATGGCTGAAGTCGAGAGGGGTCATCTTTAGACATATATACCAACAATAAATGATATAATCATGATAACAAAAAAAAATTAAAAATAACTCTTTCAAAATAGCACAAATAACTATATAGTGACCAAAACTCTAACATAATATCAATTTCAATATTTAACACATATTGACAGTTTGAAAATGTTACCAGAGATATTGAATAGTTAAAGATACTAAATTGACAGTTTGAAAATTTGATTCGACTCCGATCTCCATTTGTGGAAGAGATAAGAAATGCTCAACTACAGACTAAAGTCTCCAATGTAATCAAAATAGATGGAGAAGGACTACAACTCGGACCAGATGGAGTTCACCTAGGAATAACGTTGGCCGACACATTTCTTAAGAACGACGACGAATCTCCCAAATAGTCAAAATAGTGGAGAACACTTGGGTTAATGCTCAAATAGCTCATTGATCTGTCAGAAAAAACAACACACAATCTTTGCTTGTTTCGTTAATGGTTCACATAATCATAAATCATTTAGAAGATAAGTACAAGATTTAGAAGATTATTAAGAGCTAGAAACAATAGGAATCTAAATTACACATTAAATTTAGCACATCGCTTTATTCATCACCCACCACCGCAAATCACAAGGAAGGCAAATCCACTGATAACGATACAGCTAGAATTAAATATATATATTTTTCGTTGTTTTTCTACTCCCAAATCCCAACCTCCATGAACCCATCTTCAGTAGCGCATCCCCTAAACATTCCGTTGCAGTTAAAACCGTAGGCCACTTCTCCCTTATTCGACACCGCGATCAGTCCAGCTTGGCCCTCGTCCAGCCGCTTCTTCACCACGAAGTCCACCGCCTCTTGTAGCCCAAGGCCTTTGTACTCCATTACGGCCGCCACGTCCCGGGCCAGGGTGCTGCGGAGAATGGCTTCGCCTTCGCCCGTGCAGGAGACTCCGCAGAGCTCGGAGGCGTAGGTGCCGGCTCCGATGATTGGGGAGTCCCCGATTCGGCCCGTCATCTTGTTCATTAGCCCACCGGTTGACGTGGCGGCGGCGCACCTACCTTGGGTGTCCACCACCACGCAGCCCACGGTTTCCGGGGCGTAGACGCTGATTGGGAGACCGTTCATCTGGATTGGACTCTCGGCCGCCGCCCCGCACGTGGACTCCGCCAGTGGAATTCTGTAATCGAACTGTTCCATTTCCAACCAACCGTCAATCAGGAATTGTTAATTAACTAATCATAGATTCATAGCTGCCTGCTGGCTTTTTTATATTAATTAAATACAGGGAAGGAAAGACAAAATTTGGTTAATTAAAATTGGTGTAAAAGTTACCAAAATGGCTTTGGCTTCCTTGGCCAGTTTCAACATGCCAACGTTGTCCTCAGTGATGAAGTAATCGTTCTCCGCCATTTCAACGCCCTTCAGGAAAAAGACAAAAAGTGCAGTTTTATGTTAATTTAATCCTCCTTATTCCCACGTGAACCAGATTCTAAAAGCTATTTTCTTAATTATTTTCAAAAGATTCACTGAAAGGAAGTACTCCGTATTCCCTTTTTTTCCTGCTCCCAAAGAGAGCAAAATTCCCCCAACTCCAAAAGCCCCAAACTCCGGTCTAACAGAATAATAGGGACGTTGTTTATTAGGTTGAAAGATTAATGTTTGATACTCACAAAAAGTTGATCACACTATGTGTAACTTTTATGACAGGACTCAATTCTATGTCCTTGTCCGTAATTTATCACTCATTTTCTTTTGATTTGAAACCAGGTTTTGTTTTGTTTTGTTTTTTTGTTTTTCAGGAATATTAATTTTATGAAGGTGAAGAAGACCTGTTGCTTGGCGAATTCCTCAGCCCCAGAAAAGGCCAGATAAGAGTGAGGTGACCTGTCCATCACGAGGCGAGCGAGAGAGACAGGGTTCTTCACTTTAGTTATCCCGGAAACGGCACCGCATCGACGGCCATGGCCGTCCATGATACTGGCCTCCATTTCCACCGTTCCTTTCTCGGTCAGAGCAGATCCACGGCCGGAGTTGAACAGCGGATCTGTTTCCAATTCTCTTACCTGTCACAACATGCAAATTAAACCAGATTAAATGACATTTAATTTGTTGGATTTGACGATAAATGCGGAGGATGAAAAAAAAAAAGATTGGATCGGAAATGGAGAACGTACGACAAGCTCGACGACATCGATAGCCGGGAGAGAAGAGCGCAGGGCGGAGATTCCAAGATTGAGGCAACGAGTGAGGAGTGCTTTGGCTTCTTCTTGGCGTTCCAAGGGAAGGTTAGGGTCCACTCCAGCTCCGCCGTGAACAGCAATTGCCCAACCGCCCATCTCCCTCCCTCTCCCTTCTCTCTTTCTTTCCCTTACGTCTTTGATGCATAATCGCGTTTCCCTCGCTCCCTATAAATACACCTAATCCCACATGTCGCGGGCCCTCTTTCGCCCTCGCCCATCGTCAAAATCTGTGTTGGACCGTAATATCATCACTAATTACTTAATCAATTCTCACTTTATTTCAAATCAAACCCCTTAATTTGTTACTATACTAATTATTACTGTACCATATTTTGCTATACCATGCTATAATCAATATAGGGAAAAATATCTACTACAATAATAACACGACAAAAAATAATAACAGATTACAAATAAAATAAATAAAAACCAGAAGGCAAAACCACGTGATTACAAACATTTTTAATATTAAGCTACCAACTTTGACAAAATCGATTAATCGTCAAACTGTAAAGAATTTCAGTACCACATTTAATATTTATTAAATATTAGTTTACTACAAGTAGATGTATGAAAAATGGATAATTTATAATTCAATCGGTATATACATACATAATTACATACGATGGCCAATGGGCATGCTTCATGCATGCAAGTCCATACGGGTGGCGCGGAATCCGCTATGGAATCTAAATTAATTCTTGGAATCACAAAACCATATATGGTGCCTAACTAACTGGTCCAAGATTCTCCGGCTAATAATAATAATAATAATAATAATAGTAATAATAATAATAATAATATTATTATTATTATTATTATTATTATTATTATTATTATTATTATTATTATTATTATTATTATTATTATTATTATTATATCCGACATGTTGGAGCCTACCCATTGGTATATTATTGGACTAGTCTTGGTGAGTTATTACATGCTTTCTTAATCATGAGATTTCACCTCCCCACGTCCTTTTAATGGGATACCCACTGATATTTTTGCCATGTTCAAAAGATTTATATATTAATGGGTAAAGGTTAGGTTATGAGTTTAACTATTGTTAATATTTTCTCGGTTAAGCTGGTTTACTCAGTTCACATTCTTGCGGATAGTGATCACATGTTTCTGTTATAATAAAAAAAAATATATATATTTAATGTGTAAATTCAAACCTCCAAAAGCCATATAAATGTGAGTAATTATTATTGAATTGAGTTTATATATATATATATATATATATATATATATATATATATATATATATATATATATATATATATATATATATTTATTTATTTATTTATTTATTGATATGTAAAAATTATAATTAATTAAATATATACATTTATATAATACATTATATTTATTAAATATAAATATTAAATAATGTACAAAGGGTATTTTTGGTATTTATCATGTAAAAGCTATTCCCAAGAGCATGGGAATAGCTAATACCATAGCCCCCCCAAGGAATGGCTATTCCCTTTGCAAAGGTAATAGCTCATTCCTTGGAATGCCATTCCCATGATTAAATGAACAAAACAAACAATGGAATAGGTCATTCCAAGGAATGCTATTCCATTCCTAACCAATTCCATGAACCAAACATGCCATTACATTTTTATATTCATCCGGTCCGTCTCGAATTCATAAGTTTTTGTAAAAAGACAAATTTACATACCAACCCACAACAGCTAATTATCTTTGAGAAATGAATCTTTGCTTGTTAGGCGTAGGCGGTATGTCTTTTATCCCTATTTGTAGTCAGCGTACTTAAAAAGAAGGCGGCTAGCCGACTAATAAGATAATTAATTAAATTAATTAAAGTTGGATTCCAAGAATTAGGGCCTTTTTTAATGTCTCTTTTGTCCTTTTCTTATCTGTTATTATTTTATTTTTTGGTGGATTGCAAGCTGGGCAAATTGAACTTTTCTGTCACTATAAATAATTATTAAAAAAAATAAAAAGCTTTAATAACAAATACACCTAAGAAAAGCAACCAAAAAAAAAGAGAGCCTTTGTAGTTTGTAATCAGACAACTTTTATTTATTATTAATTTACAAGTAATTGATCCGTTAAAAAAACCTGCATAATTCCTCAATACCGCACAAACCCACACCAATCTAGTTGAGAATTTCAAATGCCATAATTATTATTAACTTTAAAAAAAAAGTTCAAAGTATATTTTTGTTACTGGTTAAAAAAATTTATCTTGGACTAACCTTTATCAAATTGGTGAGATTGTTGATTTGATGGCCACAAGGTTTAACTATAAGTTTAACTCAGGTTGTTGACTTGATAACCGCAATATTTAATTATAAGTTTGATTCTTAACGGAGTGACCTATTGAATTTCTTGATTTGAGTCAATTAGACTTTCTTAATTTGAATCAGTTAATTATGAGCAACCTCTGATTTACTTCATTCAACGTAAATAACATGTTACGAAAAATATCTACGATTTTGTCAACAAACAATTAAAATAAGTGACTAGAAATCAACGGATTACCGATTAGGGAAGAAACGGTGCCGTCCGGCGTGCGGAACATGGGAGGCAATGCACGAGGTTCCATTGTTCCCGGACGCCTTTGTCCAAAATCGTCAGAAAAAAGGACAGCAACTTGCAACAATGAACGAAAACCACGTTAAGATACACGAAAAAGGACAAGATATTGTGGGGACAAACACCTCTTCGTGGATACCTAACGCCGAGTATCTTCTATTTGTGTGTGGAATCTAAATACACTTTTTATTTTCTTACTGACACTGACTTGTGTGCCCCCCTTCAAAGATTCGTATCTCGTACCCCACTTTTTGTCTGTGGAATCTTCCGCTTTTGCGTACATCAAGCATCCAACCACCCCCGTCGGGCGAGTGTATGTAATCAGAGCGACTCAAGGTCAAACGGTAAAAATTTGAAATTATTTTAATTCAGAAAGTAAAGTTAGAGCTCGACTTAATTTGACTGACTATAATTTTTTGCGTTCGAACTCAATCTAAGTGGGTTAATAAAGTGATTTGTTTCAAACGTTTTACACAAAAAACATAATAACATATATTTTACAACTAAATTCATACAAAAGAACTCAATATTATATCTCAATCGTAATTAATATATAATATATATAAATATAATGTTAACAATTAGTTTGCTGCGACATCATTTTACATGAGACAGATACTATTTTATATTAAAAATGTAATTTCTTAAGTGAATGAACGTGTATTAAATTCTTATTAAAAATATTACATTTTTACCTATATTTTATAATGAACAAATAACACTTTATAGTGGAAATGTAATACATACATACACATACAGACACACTGGATTAAGCTCACAAGCTGTTCAAATCAAGAATTAAAATATTTTTGGTGCTACTCTAATGACTCAAACTTTGCTAAATAACAAATAATTCAAACATTGTTGAGATCCCCCTTAACTTAAACTACTTGAACTTAGCTTGATAAAATAAATAAATTGAATATGAATCTTCGTTAAATTAATACAGAATAAGTCATGAATAGCTTAACCCGCTGACAGGTCACATGCACCACTGCATAGTATATGCATACACTCCATAGATTTTTTATGTGCTATAAAGTTGGGATGGTCCTTCCTATTACAGGTATATACCAAATCCAATAATTCTACAGCTTTGCATGCGCACCTACGCCCGCAAAGAATCCAAGACATACAACATCGTCGGATTCAGATACAGTTCACACAACTAACGTTGTCGCCTCCAATGGCCTGAGCTCTGGACCCTAGTGTTAGTCGTATATACACAAGTCGCATTAATATGCAGAGCCAATCATTATATATTTAAATCAAATATGAATTTATTTTAAATTTGATTAAAAATTAATCCACTATCCCAGCTAAATGCAACTTTTAGTTCATCCAAATCCATAGTCAAATTTACAATAAAAAAACGTGCATCATGAAACAATAAAATGTCGGTAAATCCTTATGTGATTTAACTTTTAGAAAAGTTAATTATAAAATTAAATGTCAAGACCTTGTGGTTTAGTGGCACTCGGTTGCAGCCTCATATAGAAAGGGGTGGGTTCGAGCCTCAGTAGACTGTGGATGCAATATTTACTCTTTGTGTTTCAGTAGGTTGAGAAAGGTAGTTAACAGATACTTCATTGTAACAGGGAGGTAAGATATCTTAGGTCATTTATAACTAACCGCCTCAAATCAATAAGGTCAATATATAATAAGCATCCTTAAAGAGTTAAACTTGAAACTTTATAGTTACCAAATTAATCGTCCAATCAACATAATTGGGTTGTTATAATGATTCAATGAACATATTAACCTAATCATTAACCATCGTATGTCACACATAAAATCAATCGAATCAAAGTAGAGTTTGTATGAATTTAAACTTTGCAAATTCTCTGTCACATCCTACCTACCAGAACCTGCGTTTAACTTGAAATCATATTGTTTTAAAAAAAAAAAAAACTTAAAATCATAATCATATTGTTTTCAAAAAAAAAAAAAAAACTTGAAATCATATATATAATTATCAAATTAATCGTCTGATCAACCTGATTGGGATTGTCCCAATGATTCAATGAACATATTTAACCTAACCATTAACCATCAAATGTCACACATAAAATCAAAGTACACTTTGTTATGAAATTAAACATGGCAAATTTTCTGCCACGTCCAACCTACCAGAAGTTTGTTTTCATGTACAGGCTTCAACATGTGTTAAACTTGAAACCATATATACAGTTATCAAATTAATCGTCCGACCAATTTGATTGAGGTTGTCCTAATGATTCAATGAACAGATTAACCTAATCATTAACCATCAAATGTCACCCATAAAATCAATCGAATCAAATTAAGTAGAGTTTGTTATGAAATAAAACTTTGCAAATTCTCTGCCACGTAAGTCCTACTACCCATCAGAAGTCTGTTTTCATGTACAGGCTTCAACATGGTCTTCTAACCACAATAAACCACATATAGATAAGAGTTGATAATGGAGGGCCGCCTCGACGACAAATGCAAGCTGGATTCCTATATATGTGCTTATTAATTAACAGACAATAGTGCATGCATACATCGTACGTACACTGTTGTTATATGTAACAGAAATGCATGGACCATTGCACAGCGAAAATCATTTTCATTTTTCCCTTTCTATTTTTTTTGTTAGTTAATCTTTCTTTTTCGATTTTAACACTCTTATCGTATCGTCTGTTACGTTGAGTATCAATCGTTTTACTAGAGAAAGAAAAAGAAAGAAATAAAAATAATTGCCCGTCTCTTCTTTGAAAAAAATTAATTAGTACATGTTACGTTAATATATAGTAAATAATTAAGTAAAAAGGGAAATTACATGTAAAATTAATTTTATTCTAATTAATGTTCATGTTGCATTGGACCGTCAGAGAATGGACCGGGTAGGGCCCAATAGGTGAATTTAGTTTGTAACTTGGTATTGTCTTTGTTATAATAGTTTTAGCCCAACCCACATCTCATTAAATCTGGACATCTCCTCATGGGCTTAGTATACTCAACAAAAATTCTTTCACAAAATAATGATGCATACAACAAAGATTTTAGTATTGTACAATTATGTCAATCACGCAAATGGAATGTGTAGCCCAGTAGCCTTTACCCCCCTGCCAAATGCTAGCTGGATGATATTTGATATATTAGTTACCCAATTTGGCTATACTTCCCAGAGTGTTGTTCCAATCAAATCAATAAATACACCATGCCAGATAATTATTTGTTATTTTTTGAAGGAAAATAAAAGGTGACAACCAGATTTTTCTGATTCACGAGAACACCTCTCCGTCGAACTTGTTGAACAGTACAAGATCTTTCTATTGCGAATTACTTCTTTTATATGATTTACTAGCGATTATTCAGGAGCAGAGTTTACCTAATATCATCGCATTATGATTGAAAGTTTCTTTTATAACAAAAAATGCAGTGTTTCTGAAGTCTAGGAAGTTGGTGTATGTTCAGATTGACTTCATTAATCACCAGTTGCATAATTCCATAGAGTGGGAAGAACACATTTATTATTTATGTATAATGTGATGTGACTTGATCTCATGAGACTAGATCAACGCCCAAAATAAATTAATAAATAATCAAGTGAATGATGATAGGGAAAGAAAAACTAATACTAGGTACTATATTTATAGCGGTCGCATGTCAAATAATTGTGCTGTTCGTTCATACTACGGAGTACAATATAATTAGTTTTCACATGAGTACGTGGAAGTAAGCAGTTAAATTTAGTGTCTTTAGTGTTTGATAGAGTAATTAATTTGTTCTAGAAGTTATGTTTTGCGGGAAGTATGCTACTTTGTATGGATGAAAATATAGTAGTTTAAGTATAATAT
The DNA here is from genome assembly GCA_003576665.1 of Ipomoea trifida. Classification (NCBI taxonomy): domain Eukaryota; kingdom Viridiplantae; phylum Streptophyta; class Magnoliopsida; order Solanales; family Convolvulaceae; genus Ipomoea; species Ipomoea trifida. The sequence goes on from CP025644.1 coordinate 30,682,207, forward strand.
GCTAAGTATATAGTAAACGGGTGAGTGTATAATTAAAAAGTTAATCATTAGCTCTATTTGTATTCGAGATGTAAAAAAAAAATGATGGCCACGGATTAGATATGGCATCCGTCTACACGTTTTCACCATGCTGGTCAAAGGGCCGGGCTTCTCAAAACACCACCCTATATAAGTCATTTTAGTAAATAATTTGAGGGGAATAACTAAGTATAATGAGATAACTTATTAATTACACTTCATTTATTCAGAGATGTGAGCTCAATGATGTAACATATCTTAAATAATTGTGAGACACAAAGCAAGAGTTTCTTGTGGAGGTGAATGGAGTGTTGGACTAAAAGCAAGAACGTTAGGTGAGATCGTAGAAATGGTTTCAAAACTTGGTCTCACTCCTTAACTAATAACAATACCTTTGCCACAGGACCCCCCAAACATTTATGAAACAGTCCTTAAAGTCTTCAAGACAACCCAGAATTTGGACCCGTTGAGTACTATATATATATATATATATATATATATATATATATATATATATATATATATATATATATATATAATAAATATGTAATCCAACTATCAACTTAAATTTTAAGTTGATACAAAATACATTCTTTAATTTAGTATTAAAATTAAAGCATTTCCGGTCACCCAATTAAAGTGACTATATCCCGTATCCACTATAACTTAGATTTATAGTTGAGACTGAACACTCTCAATTGCGTGTCTAGATGTGACTGTTTATCTTATAAATCATATAAACAATAATGTCCATTTGAAGTGCACTGCATCAGTGTTCACCAATCTTGAGGATTTGGTAATTCTGAACTGAATAAATGGTTGTTGAACTAACCTTTTAATTTTTTCTTTGGTCTTTTCTTTGTGTTTTAGCAGTCAATGTTTAGTGGTGCTGTAGTATCCTGGAACATACTGCATTCCATAGGACGATTATCGAAAACATAAATGTAAATATTCAAATCCCACCTCAAAAGAAGTGATCAGTGGATGAAACATGATTCTTATATTTAAAATTTATCTGTTCAATTTTTGCCAATACATTCTCAATCGAACTCTGATCCTTTAAGAAGAGAAGATGCTTGCTGGAACCAACTCAACCGAAAGGAGTAAACAACAAAAAGGACTAAGAATTCATAAAAGACATCCCCATCCAAAATCATAAGATACTGTCCCCTAGTTTCAACATTTTATCCACCTTTTATCCTTTGTCTATTTCCTGAGATTTTTTGGCGATGAATCTATTAGCATCCTTAATTGTCGTTTAATCTTCTAGTAGCCTCAACTCACAGCACTTTTAATGCTGTTTAGTACGTATGACCTTAATCACTTTAATGTTGCCATCTACTACACCTTAATACCTTGTTCTTGCCTTTTGGGCCTTTCTGATTTTTTAATAAATCGGAATGGTAAATATACAATTTATTAAAATTCCAACACAATCAAATGATCAATTAGCTATGAACAATATAATCAATTGTCTGTTATAATAAAAAGGCGGGCTTTCAGTTAATAATACATACGAGGCCTTGTAACAATGTCAAATGTAGAATAATATTATGAGGGTTATGAAGAGAATGGCGATGGCCGACAAGTCCATCCTCATGTATACAAAACCATACCTTTTCCCCACTCTTGTTATTTTTGTCGCACCCATCTCTTTCTTTGTTGAAAAACATAACATCAGACTCGGTCTTCATCGCATATGTTTAGACCTATTATATGATACATGGAGTAAAGACAAAGTCATCTCTTTTCCGTTCAATTTGCTATATATCGACACAAATTAAATTAATGTTGGAACAACTTTCCACATGAGTGTTGGAATATATGTAATAATGAATAATATTATTTTTCTCTTTGATTTACAGAAATATTCGCAGTTACTATTTAAAAGTATATACAAGATGAAATTTTTTTTATAACCCTAACTGGTGAAATACCATTAAAATAAAGAAGAAAATTACATTTTTGTCCTTTAGTTATACTCGTGGTACAAATTTAATTCTGATTATATGCGTGATCATCTTTTAACTCTTAAGTTATGCACACATTTTAATTTCTCATTGACTATTTCTACCACTAATTTGTGCCTTAAATCCTTAATAATGTGACTGATTTTTTTTTAAATAATAATGTGACTAATTTGATTATTCAAGAAGTAAAATAAAGGTTATAAAGAAACATAACTTATCCAATATACACATGAGTGAAATTTTTCTCATCATCCATATAAAAAAACAATTAAATAATTAAAGTCTCCTCTTGATTGCTCCTTTTTTTGGGTTTCCTTATGGATAAAATGCCAACCATCTCCACCTCTAGTATAGGGTACAAATCTCCATGCCCCATCATACATACACAGTTAACCAAAGCACATATGAAAAGGGGTTTGGATTGAAACTGCAAAGATGGTTAGCAATTTAACATTATTTGGACATTATTACTATATAGTCATGACTAGTCTATACTAAGAAAATTATAAAGCTAATTAATCTTGGCTAGTAGTGTTCTTGGTCCTCTTTGATAATGGCTCTGGGGATGAAGACACTGATGAATCATTCCAATCTTCGGAGCTAAACGAGACATCCATCACCCCTTTTGGGCTCCTCGGCAATGGCATTCCCATCCCGAATTTGCGCTTATTGTAAGCCCAACCAGATCGAATTCTTGTCTCCGCCTCTTTGATTAGCGTACGACATTCCTCTAGTTTCTCCTGTTTCATTACGCCACTGTTAGTCCCATAATCATTTTCAGATGATATGATGAATTAATGAAAGTAGCATTGAAATGGCAACCTTGTTGGTTCCCAGAATGCTGAGCAGCTGTTCTTGGGACTCCTCGCCAATGCTTGGTTGTAATTTGCCAATCACATGTAGCATTGTGGCAGCCGCAGTCTCAGAGGGTAGGTAACACTTGAATCTGCAATCTGGGGTTCACAGTTTCCAATTTATTACAAAATTTATTGCAATTTTATTTTTTAATACCATGACTATTACCATGCATATCTGTTCATAACTACTTTCTTAACAAAACACAAAGAGTCAATATTGCATCCACTAGAGCCCGAGCCCACAACCACTCGGGAAAGCAATTTGGTGATTTAGTCATGAAAAAAGATAAATTAACAATATGATCTGTTTGCTGGCTAGAGTCACAGTACAGTATAAGAGTAGTCGGGTAGTGATTACGAGTTTCTATTAAAAAAAAAAAGAAAAAGAAAGAGAGAAATGGTTAATTAATTACCAGGGATTATGGACAGGAGCACACGTTCACATCTCCTGAGAAAGTTGCAGCAGATGGGGTTCTTTAGCCCCAGTCTTCTTGCAATGTAATCAAGAAAGGAGAATGGGGTGACAGGGTTCATTTTCCACTGGCGATTGGACAGAATCAGTAGTTCCATTCTTTGGATCGTTTTGGCCTCGAACATGTACTTTGATTCCTCAACCTGAAACAAATCAAAACCCAGAATGTGTGTTGAGTGTTTCCCTAGACACAAAACAAGAACATATATGGATAGATCAAGGTTTGATTTTGAGCAACATACTTGGAAATCTAGGAGAAGTGGCACATGAATCTCTTCCACTTTGGCAGCCAGAGAGAGACAGGCCACAGCTGCGAGTTGACTCGTCCATGGCTTCTGAGTTTGGGGCTCTAAACTGCAGAGGAACCCATCAAGATAGTTCACAGCCAGAAGCGCAGTTTGAGCTGAGAAACAATAATGAGAAACCACTTTCAAAACCCACTCCACACCCTCTTTTCTTGCTTTACCCACACATAAATTTCCCTCAAAACCACCCCGCAACTCACTCAGACTCTCCTGTTCTTTAGAGAACAAAGAACAGAGCTCATCGTCTTCCCAAAACAAATCCTGTTCTCCCAGAACTGTATCAATCTCATCGCGGCAAAACCTCTCTTCCTCTTCCTCTTCCTCTTCTTCTTCAAGGAAACCCCATTGCTCCTCTTCGCAGTACAGAGCATCCATCAAGAACGCAACTTTTTCTGTTTCTGGGTAACCCATGATGTAACAGAGGCTAAGGTTTGTAAACATTCACTTATTTCATCTCCATTCTTAAGATTCAACTCTCAAAAACTGACTCTCTTAGCTTCAACCCATTTGCCTCCCTCTTTGAGCCAGACTGGGAACAAGTTGGATGGAGAAGATTTGAGAAGAAAGGGGGTAGGGGAGGGAGAGGGGGAGGGGGGCTTATAATTTTTTTTGGGCATTTTAAGCTTTCTTCTCCGTTTTATAGTTATGGAGAAACAGATCATGGATCATGCAGCGCAATAAATCGACACGTGACACCTGTAACGAGTTACGATATAAAGTGGGCCATTCTTGTAGAGGGTCCCACATTCGAGAGTATGTATATACTATTTTGTATGTATGTATAGTTACCTGGATAATAAGCACCAAAAATATAGTTACCTGGATAATTTTACTGTGTAAGCCCCGCCGAATCTTGTCTTTAAACAAATTTAAAGTTTATAACATATGTTTTGAGTTTAATTCTCACTATACTATTGTCAGGCGATCCAATGTCTTTGCCAGCTATCTACCATTCAAGAATTAACAAGAGAATAAATTTCAAATTTTTTGCCTCACATATTATTTACTATTGTTGAAAATAATATTAAACATTAATTAGATGATCACTGGAGCGGCAAAGCTTATAACTTTATTACTAGAAGTTAAAGAAGAAGATTAGCCATAGAGGGCAAAGTGAACAGTTGACCAGGGAGATGAGTTGTCAGCGCTGAAAGTTGGGCACAAGATGACAACAAAAAATTTACAGCACATATTGATGTTATGATGATTTGGAGCGTAATTAAAGTGAGATTACATGAATTGCCTTATTCGCATGCCAGGAAAAAGCACAGTGATTATTTATATGTATCGCTCTCCCTTTGCTTTTCTTTTCTCTTTTGAGTTTCAAGTGGCTTTATAGGTGGGCCTGCTTGCTGCGGTACAATACTCACATATATCCCTTGGGATCTCTACTTTACCAAAAGAGTACAAAGAGTAAAAGCAACCAAAAGTTACTCCCTATGCATGCCCACTATTTTGTTACCAGCCTCGCCTCATAGCTCAGACTTCAATTCTTACCATATGCTAAAAAATTAGAGGGTCGTGGACAATAGTAAAATGAAGACATTTATTTATGGATGTAACTTATATCTATATTTCTATATCATTTAGAGTAATATTAAATTTAGTATATTGGCACAACTGAATTTTAATCTTTCTCTGCCGCTGTGTATTTACTCACAAAGTCATCACCATTCACTAATTAAATGGATCATTACATATAACAAAATATACACACATTAGAGTTCTTACTCGCTAAATTTTACTTCCTGAAGTTACTGACACTGGTAAGTTACTTTTTTCACTCATATCCCACAATGTTTATATCAAGATTTTGTACATGAGAGTAAATATAATATATTTTTCACACATTAACCATAGTTTTGGGAAGGGCGGGGGAAGAGGGGATGCAAAATGAACAGTAGTGGCAGCAGCAAGTGTCAGAGTATTAAAGGGGGTTGCAGAGGGGCAGTGCGAAGTGTATAGGAAACAGAATAAAGGAAGGAGAAAAGGGTAGCTGCATTTACCATATATGTATTTCATTTCATGGTAGTATGAGTATTGTGATTTTGTGAGAGCCGCATCGCATGTACGTATGTTTATACAGTGCGCTGAGAAAAACGTAGATAGATAGGCTCATAGGCGTGTTGTAGGGGGTGGTCTGCTACGATAAGTTGCTTTCTTTTCTTTGCTTTTCCTTTCTTTCTTTCTTTTCTTTTGCTGCCTCGCCCTGCATCTTGCAAATAGTGTTGTTGAATTGAATTCCCTCGCTCTGGCTCTCTGGCCATGGGGTCATTCCATCGGCTCGATCTCCCAGACAGATGTAAAAAGGGACAAAAGAGAAAGGACTACTGATTCGGTAGCCTCTACTGCTGTGTGTATCAGACCAACTGCCCCGGCAAAATTATTTCTATCCTGCTTCGCCATGCGTCATGGGAGGGAAAATCCCAAATTTTACATGCATTCCCGCTTAGCCTATCAAATTATTCATAATTTACTCACCTTTTTTTTTTTTTCTAGTATTCCCAATATTTTCACCGGATCACAATGACTAACCACCTTTGTTAAATTGTAGGCACCTATTGACCAGACAACTGGTCTGAAGATTTAAAACTACTCCATATCCAATATCAATGATCGAACCCTTGACCTTTAACTACTCGGGCATTTTCCTCATTTTAGTTGTATTTTCCTGGTTGGATTCCAGCCAGCAATCCAGCATTATTCAGCTACGCTTGATCCGTATAGCCTACTGCATTGCTGATGTGACTAACCAACATTTGGCTTGCTTTTACCCGGGAGAGGTCTTGTCCTACGGCTACGGAGTATGTCGTACCAGTAATTAATTTATTATTATTATAATTATAATTTCACGGCCTAAGAATCATAAATGTTCTATGCGTCCTAGCTTGGACCGACTGAACATTTATATAAGGTTCTGTTTGACCAGTTTTATTGCAATAGTTTACAAAGCTACAAAGGCTGTAACATGTGGATCACTATTATGTATTTATGTCCTGTGTTGTGTTCATCAACTTCCAACTCAAATATCATCAACCCACCTAATCTAATCATGTCATTGCCAGAATTTTACTTGAGCCATGACCCGGCAGAATAAATGCAACGCAGCTATTCGCCGGGAGATGGGGACAGTCAACATCTCAACTAATTAACATTTACTACATTCATTTTCCATTGTCCCGCCAATTAAACCACCGTGAAGGCGATGGTCTGGCGGTCTGCAACATGTATATCTACCGCTTGACCAAGCGCTACAAAAATGTATGCCAAACCAATACGAATGCGGATGCCAGTGCATTACAGCTTCTTGGTGATCGAGATGACGAGAGTTAACTCCCCATTTTCAAATGTTTTCTAATAAATATTTCGGCAAAGGATGGATACCTATCGCGAATATACCGTCTGAGACACTTGTGGTAGGAGAAATCTATCCATCCCCCGTCTGTTCTAACAACAAAGAGGCACCTCGACTGTCTGAATTGGGGATGACGATCAACCTACACACAGAATGGAATAGCTGTTTATAATCTCCATATGAGATTTTACAAAACTAAAAGTCACATATGATGATAATGGGATTGCTGGTGACAATAGTCTACCACCTTAGTTTATTTGTCAAATGCTAATTCTATCTCTATAAATAACACGACTGAATGATGAAATAGGGACCAAAACCAAGTCTGCCCTGGATCCGCATATCTAACCATAGATGCTTGGTCCCTGTAGGTTGTTAAGATTTCTATGAATACACCAACAAGGACCATGTAAGACCCAACATTCACTTTCATATGGATCATATCAAGTTCACAAGTGGGGTGCAGCAATGTGGGGGTGAAAAGCAGATGGCACGCAAAGTGTGAGTGAAGAATAAGATGCTCAAAATTTAGAACTTTTCTGATTTTGATAGTCCACCTTACAAAAAGAAGTCAGACAAAAATTAAACATTTCAAACAAACTAGGACAATTTATTTTTCTAAAAACACTGCCTGCAAATAGCATCAGCATCTAAGTATTCCAGACCCAAAATACAGAGAAACATAGCAGTATTTTACAGGTAACTACTATGATGTTTAATAGTAGAATTGCTTAAGAGTTAATTCCAAGAATGATCCCTTGACTATTGAAATTTACCAATTTTTATCACCCCGACTTTCAATTGGACATTTGGACCATAAATGGTCACTTGACTATTGATCTTTACCAATTTTCATTATCGACTTTCAATTTGACCATAAATGGTCCCTTGACTATTGATTGTGTTCCAAATTTGGCCCTCTAGTTAAATTTCAATTTAGTAAACATTAAATTTAAGTGTAATGATGTAAAAATTTGGTTTACATTCCCACTAATGATGGGCCCAATGTATTAAGCTTATGAACCCAATTTGTCCATCTCTACAACAAGCCAATTTTTTACATTATTGCCCTTAAATTTAATGTTTGCTAAATGGATATTTAACTTGAGGACCAAATTTGGAACAAAATCAATAGTCAATGGACCATTTATGGTCTAATTGAAAGTCGAAGATAAAATTTGGTAAATGTCAATAATCAACGGACCATTTCCGAAATTAACTCAATTGCTTCAATAAAGCTTTACTGAGTAAAATTGCAAAAAGTGGTAACAAACCTTTTAATAGATGAAGCCATAAGAAAATTCAAAATTAGAATTCAAGCACTTAAGAATTTCAACAAATATAAAAAACGAAGAAGACAGCAGGTTTTCAGGTTATATTCATATTGAATTAGAATAACAATTAAAAAAAAAAAAAACACACACACACACACACACAAATAAAATAGCTACCATATAGTCCCTCTGAGCATTACTCAAGCTATAGCAGAAAAGAAGAAAGATTCTGTGCCAATAAGAAAAAGAGAAAGGAAGCAAGATTTAAAGAAAGGGGTTTATATGTTTTTTGGATCAGAAAAATGCTTTTTGAAATGTGAAAAATAATCCAGCTGGATGAAAACAACGAGATGCCAAAACACTAATAAAGTTTAGTTACATACTTACATGCATATTGTGAAAAATAATACAGCTGGACAAAAACAACAAGACGCCAAAACAGTAATAGAGTTTACTTACAAATATCATTTTGATCTTAGTTGCAATGCTTTAACAATATGAGATTAAGTAGATTGGCCAGTAAAGAAGCAATATTATCATGGAGTATGAAACATACCATAATTGAATCAAGGCCACAGCCAATTTTATCTTCACAATGAGGGTGATGAGCAAGAAGCTTCTCTACCACAATTTTTTCATCTTCAGCTGTAAGACGTTCTCCATCCAAATACCTATTAATAAAAATGATAATATTGTCATTATTACACGTTTATGATTGAAAGATCCAAGGAAATGCAATGGAAGCAGACATGTTTGCTAACAAATTACAGAGATCATAGAGAAACAATACAGCATAACAGCATTGGTAATTTTTTTTTCTGAACTCAGGGAAGAGACAAGAACAAGTGCAAATCATGTTTTCTTCTGTATTCAGCTAAGGTAACTTTTTCCCCAGAAATAAAATAAAGCAGAAGCAAGGAATGAGTTCTGCATGTCAATAAGCATAATAGTATTGCATTGGGAAGAATATTTCATGGAAAAACAATAAAATTTATGCTCAAATGAATGAATGAAAATAGATTGACCAGTAAACAAGCAATATTTATTCAGTAGATGAAAATTGATGAAATTAGAGTTTAAATGATGAAATTCTTAATTGAATTCAATTGGTGAAGAAATTATTATGTGCTGTGTTTAAATAAAGAAAAGTATCAAAAATAATAATAATAATAATAATAATAAACCAAAGAAAGAAAGATGTTGAGAAGAAAATTAATAAAAGTTAAAAACTTGTAATCTACTTTCATTTTATTACTATCAATTTTTTATCGGTATCATTTTCTGATTAATTTTGGTCAATTATCCACATCCACACACAGCAATTATTGCATAGGTTTTCTCTTATGAAACAAGAACTGAAAAGGAGAACACTATATCTTATTTCCATTAGGGCCAACCAAGTGACAAGCCAAAAATGGAACACATATGAAATGACCACAAAGCAAGTCGGCACTGGAGCATCTCAGATTTGCAGAATACTAGAAATCTACAAACTTATATTCAACTTGGGAATGTTATGATATGGAGCAATCTGCAATCCTACTAAATATATGGCTTAGGGTTTTGACAAAATTTGCACCTCATTGTTTTGCATAATAGTGGTAGACTCCAGGTAGATTATAAGTTGCACCTTAGTGAATTAGCAGTATTCTATTAAAAAGTCAGATGTCATAATTAGTAGACACTGTAATGAATTTAACAAGAACTATAGTCTTTAAGTAATTCAAGGCAGAACACAATGAGATTACATGCATTCTAATCTGTGCCAAATAGCCTTTATCCATTGTTTTGTGTAAAACATATGTGATTTCTCAGATTTTTGGCTCAATCAGATTGGCGCAGCGCACAAGCAACCTCATATCCAATTAAAAAGAGTAAGCTAACGATTTAATTCTAGGAAACGTAATACAATCAACGCTACACAGGAAACTGGTATGATCAACACAGCCCAATTTAAAATAAAGCAGCTCATCAAACATTCAAACGACATGCGATAGAGGTAACTGAACAATGAAGAATATTCGAAAAGAAAATTGTGAGGATGAGAAAACCTAGTAGAGTGAATAATATCTTTGACGAGGGAAATGACGGGCTTGATGTCTTGGAGAATCTCAGCTTCTTTTTCTTTCCATTTCTGGTAATCTAGTTCCGACCACCTCGGGAACCGAGGCGGCTCGTTCACCCTGAGCACGGTGGTGTCCGGGTTCTGGCCCGCAGAAGACGAGTCCTCGGGTGTCTGAGAAAGCTCAGTAGCAGCGCAAAACAGTCGGCGATTAAGGAGACCGAAGCATAGGCCACGGCTTTGCTGGTAGTGGTAGGACCGCAGTCGGAGAAGCGGCGCGACCCTGAAGAGCAGCGGAGCAGCCATAGTTTGCAATTCAGCACAGCGAAGAGGCGACCCCCCGCACAGAAAGCTAAACCACTATGGTCCATTCTCGTTATTGGGGACTGGGGTCACTAATTTTGGGCCGTTCAACTATTGGGCAAATAACATAGTTTCATTGAATCTTTCTCTATTATGGGCCCCGTATCCTTGATCCAGACACGTTTCTTTTAAAAAAAATTTCATTTCATTTTTGGTCCGCTGAATCTATTAGAATATAGTATTTGTATATACATACTTCCTCTGTCTTTTTTAACCTATTGAAACACAACGAATTACTTCCCCTCTGAAGATTAAACTTGTGACTTCTCATTTGAAAGAACTACACTTATGCCGCTCAACCACAAGGCTTTTAGCTTAAAAAAAATATTTATAATAATTTAATTTTTCACTTTTTTTCCCTTTGTATATATACTATATAGTATGATAATAGGATAAATTAAAAATAACCAAGGTATCATTATCTCAATGTGAAATTAACTTACCTAAAGATCAAAAGTTAAATTAAACTATAGACTACTCAATGGATACTCTGAATAGTGGTTGATATGAATCTGAAGACTCAGCTTACTATTTACTTGAAGAATTGATTCAAAGTCATGTGGTCCATTTATTATATTAAATTTAAAATCCAAACAATGACTTTGAGACTTGCATTGATTCATTGATTCACAAAAGCAAGCAAAAGGCCAAGCCAGTAGGTCACGCCCACGGCCCACGAGAAACTTTCCATGGCTGCCTTAGCTTCTTCAATACCACAAACCACTGATGACTGATGACCACCTTTTCTTTTCTTTTATATTATTATCATATATTTTCTCCATTCAAACTCTGATCTGTGACTGTGACGACACAACATCATGGCTGGTCTCTTCCAAACAACACACAAACGAAAAGAACCCATTCATCCGGTCCACTCCGTTCAAAATCAGTTAGGCTCCCGGTCTATTTGCATTCTATCATACGCTAATGAATTGAACCAATGCATATATGATGATATGGAACAAGCCCCCCCGGCCCCCACGCCGGCCCGGGGACCACCACAATTGCAACAATTTCTGAGCTTTGCTGCCATGGTTTTTCAATCATGCATCTCCCGCACCAACAGACACGATAATATGTGCGTTATCATCTGCGTGTGTTCGTTTCCATCGCCTTTGGTTTCCTGATCCGTCCCCTCTTACCATGTGCTTTTAATTTGTACAAAACTTTATGATTGGTATCAAGTCCGAAGTAATATAGATGAGTTTACGTTACAAAGTTTTTGGCTCGTTACGCGACACAACATGCACGTGGCGTGTCGAAATCTCGATCCGATGAGGTCCTACAAGATGGAATTATAATAATTATGGTCGTACTTTTAAAGTCACTTCGATAATTGTTTGCAAAAACAATTTGGTGCTAAAAGTTAGTATTACTATTGGGAAGTTTATCATCTAGTTATTTCAATACATGATATTATATGGGCGCGGTTTGACTGCGAGGGTGGATCCAGTTTGGTTTGAATTGGAGACATTATTGAGTCCAGCATCTCAGCATTGCAGCTGCAAATTGGGCATCATATTTACAGATGTATACAGACAGGTTTTAACTGTGTTAGGTGAAAAAGCTTCCTCGGCAACATGCCAATTCCCTGTTCCGTAGGTAAGGTTTGAGGCAATGGCAGAAAGACACGCAGCCCACTTTCCGTGCTGGGAATAGGGAAATGCGGGTATGGATGGTGCGCCAGAATGAGCACGCAAGCGCTGTGCACAAAAGTGGCCATCATCTATCATCCATGATGCAAATAAATGAATATTGTTAGGCTTAGTGAGTAAAGACTTGCACGATGATTAGTCTTAATGGCATTATTAAGCACTTGAATTTAACATTTAAAATATCTTTTGAAGTTAATAATTTTGATTTGGTATGGTGCAATATGGTCCAATTGGATAAGAACAATGTTATTAGTGACTTTTGTTAAGTTTTATCGGACTAAAATTAGAGTTGAAGGAAAGAGAAAGTAAATGAGATATTTTTTTAAAAGAGTACAGTTATGTATTTTGTGGAGTCCGTAAGGAAACAATTTTTTTTTTTTTTAAATACGAATGGTGCATGTTATGCGCACCAATAGTGTTCAGTTGTTCACTAGTGCATTTAACGTAACTTGTTTACTTTTGTTTGTTTGTTTTTCTTTTTTGTTTGTTTGTTTTTTTAATGCCCTCTCTCATTTGGCAACAAAATTTGACAAAATTGGTTGACGGTGGGATGTTCTAAGAAAGCGGATGGACAATCCATTGAAATGTATTAGATTAGAGAAAAACAAATTGAATGAAGGACACATCAACATTGGTTGGTCTAAGGAAATTTCCAAGCATTAAATTGAATGAAAGGTGACAACAATGGAATTTTCTAACAAGTGTGTCGAAATTTATAAGTGAAAAAAAATCTTCCATTAAATATCTTCAAAATTTCTTCGAAAAAGATATTTCATTAGTACCAGCAATTAAAATAGTATTGAATGACGATGTTAATTATTATCATTAATCTGTTCAAATATTTGTATTCTATTCATATCTATAATTATCAAAACATGCTTATTTATAGAATTGTCCTCTTTCACTACATAATAATATAGGAGTGGTTGGAAATTTATAAGTTTGCTCCACCAATAATGATAATAATAATAATAATATAAAAATATTTATTATGTGTATTTTAATATTTGGACTATTTAAACATTTTATTAGTTTCATTTTAAATTATTTAGACTCATTATTGATTATAAAATTTTGTATTAATATATAGAGGGTTGAGACATGTTTTATGCTTCACCCCTCCAAGGCTCCAACTCGCTTTCACAATACTAATCGTAATTATAAAATAATTGTTGTAAATTGTTATGAAGGAAATGAGTAATATAGTGGAAGACTTCGAGTCTTTCCTTGCTCATCGGGGTATAACGGGAAGAGTAAAAGGTAGAGGACGTGTATGAACGGCAAGAGGCGCGAGTGGACAGGAAAGCAAAACGAAGGTAGTCCACACGGCAAGTACAATGGGGTCACACACATTGAAGTTTTACCTCCAAAGTGGATATAACAATTTCGCGAAAGGGGGGGATTTAAAGCAAACAAATCTGTAAGAAATGGGAATTAATTAAGTGTGAAGGGGCGGTCCTCCGCACCTAATCGGCGCTGATAGCTTAACAAATTTACAACCACCTGGGCGGAGAAAGAGAGAGAGAGGGGCGGCGGAGCTACGTCGTTTCACGTACGGTCGCGTGGATGGGCCAATCAGCTTCCACGGCCGCCGGAGCTCAGAATCAAAGCCACCGAGCAAAGTGCAGATCTACGGCAGCGATTTCCCCGATGAAGGAGAGCGAGAGCTCGGATGACGTCACCGACGGCTCTATCGACGACGGTGCTTATTACGATTACACTTCCAATATTCCGGACGAGTGTTTGGCGTGTATATTCCAGTGCCTTAGTTCCGGGGACCGGAAGCGGTGCTCCCTGGTCTGCAGTCGGTGGTTACGGATCGAAGGACAGAGTCGGCACCGTCTCTCGCTCAACGCGCTAGCTGACCTTGCCGACGTTGTTCCTTCCATATTCTCGCGATTCGATGCGGTCACCAAACTCGCCTTAAAATGTGACCGCAGATCCGTGAGTATCGGTGACGAGGCCTTAGTACTTATATCTCTTCGGTGTCGGAATCTGACGCGCTTGAAGCTTCGGTCCTGCCGAGAGCTTACTGACGCAGGGATGGAAGCTTTTGTGAAGAATTGCAAGGGTTTGAAGAAGCTCTCCTGTGGATCCTGCACATTTGGATCTAAAGGCATGAACGCTGTGCTAGATAACTGCCCTTCACTGGAAGAATTATCAGTGAAGCGCCTCCGTGGCATCACAGATGCGGCTGCAGCGGAGCCAATTGGTCCCGGCGTCGTTGGCGCATCGCTAAGAGTTATTTGCCTAAAGGAGCTTTACAATGGACAGTGTTTTGGACCTTTGATTATTGGATCGAAGAATTTGAAGACGCTTAAGCTCTTCAGGTGCTCTGGTGATTGGGATAAGCTTCTGGAAATGGTCGCCGAACAGGTGAGCGGACTCGTCGAGGTTCACCTTGAAAGGCTTCAGGTTAGTGACACCGGTCTTGCTGCAATTTCCAACTGTTCACATCTCGAGATCTTGCACCTTGTAAAAACACCTGAATGTACTAATATTGGACTAAAGAATGTTGCTGAACACTGCAAACTTCTCCGGAAGCTTCATATTGATGGATGGAAAACAAATAGGATAAGTGATGATGGGTTGCTTGCTGTGGCAAAGCACTGCCCCAATTTACAGGAATTGGTTTTGATTGGAGTGAATCCAACTCGAACTAGTTTAGAGAAACTGGCTACAAATTGTGTAAATTTAGAAAGGTTAGCTTTGTGTGGGAGCGAGACTGTTGGGGACCCAGAGCTCTCCTGTATTGCTGCAAAATGCTCTGCATTGAAAAAACTTTGTATAAAGAGTTGCCCCGTGACAGACCAGGGAATGGAAGCTCTTGCCAGTGGGTGTCCAAACTTGATCAAGGTGAAGGTTAAGAAATGCAGATTGGTAACTACTGAGGGTGCAGATTGGTTGAGGGCCAGTAGGGGTTCCATTGCTGTGAATTTAGATACTACCGAGTTGGAGAATCCTGATGGGGCTGCTAGTGATGGTGGTGCCCCTGAAGTTGGCCAGGAGAACCGGCAGTTGGGTGGCCAAGATGTCAGTGGTAGTATTGCATCAAGCAGTACCGGAAGATCAACTTCCTTCAAAGCAAGGTTAGGGCTTATTACAGGGCGGAATTTGGTTGCGTGCACATTCAGAAGGTGGTCAAGCTTTGGTGGAAATTCCAGGAATAATTAGACAAAGAACTGGTTGATTTGGAGTGGAGAACAACACTCCTGATCTATTCAAATTGTTTTGCGTTGTAGTGATTTTCTGTTTGTCTGTGTTTCTAATTTGGGTGCTCTGTTTTAATGCCTTCCATAGATTACTTCTTTTATGTGTGGAAGTCTGATTCTATAACATGTCTGAAATAGTGCTTTGTTCTTCATTGTGTGCTCCCCAAAATGCTAGACTGATAACAGTTGAATGGGAATAGGTTGTTGCTGTTCTTTAATCACTTGGGAAAAACTAATTTGCAATGTGGAATTCTTCTGTCACACAGCCAGAGATAGACAACAGAGAAACTTCTTTTCAAATCTCTATATTCTATGCTCTGATTTTCAGGTTTCTGCCAAAACATGATCTGGATTTAATGCGTAATGACCGTCTTCTTGTCCTTGTAGTAGTATATCTATATTTAATGGATGCCAATATAGTTTCTGCTGCCTGGTAAGCCAGCCTGCAATGTTTTTTATTTTTATTTCTCCAATATCTTGGGAGGGATGTAAAAACACCATTTTGAATGGTGTTTGCTTATAGGTTCTGATACTTGAATCCAGTACATAGGAATCTGTTTTCTTTGCCTTCTTTGTTCATTCAAAGGAAACAATTACTTTGTTTGTTACACCATGGGAGAGAGAAAAAAGAGTGGAGGTCATCCATTTTGTGCTCTCTAGACACGCAGTTCAGGGTTCTTGTTCATGGACTTTGCAATTTGCATTGCCTATTTGTTTTATTCTTTTAGTTCACACTTTCAGGTCGAAACTGCACTGTTGTCCTACTGCTGATAACTCGTTCCATTTGGGTGTGTACCAAAGAGCGCAGGCAACTCATGCAAGTGCGAACATAACATAACAGTTGCATAATGCAGGAAGAATGAAATTCAAGTGGTTACAACATAAGATCTCTGTTGTTGGCAGTTTTGCAAATGAGCAAAACAGAAATAAGTAGTCCCCAACAAAAGTGTTGCAACTGAGCAAAATGGTAATAGGAAGTCCCCAACAAAAGTGAACCCTTAAAACGCCATGGTTCTGTGAAATCAACCCATTCTATGTCCTGTACTGGCTTGCAGGTCTAACTTCTAATTTGTTTTCTTTTCCTTCTTTGGGGTTGGCTTCGCATAAAGGATGATTTGACTCAAGATGGTGCCATTCAACAATATACCAAGCACAGAACCCATAGCAACTGTAAAAAGAACCAATCTTTAACAAATATGACAAAACTACAAAGCTCAAGTTTGACAGATACAAACTTATAAATGGGGAAATTTTTAACCTTATTTCAAGAGACTACTATTCTTAAGGTGACATTATTAAATTAAACCCTATTTTGAGACACCATTATACTAAAGGTTAAACCTGGTGCATAAAGCAATAAATAGCATGATGCGGGGTGATTAATTGAAAAGTGAGGGGGAGAGAGATACATACCACTCATTGGAGCTTTTTCTTGGATGCTGGTAAAAACTCTCACTGTTGAAGAAAGAAAAGAGAGATCTATCAGAATTGCAGGGTTTGCCTACAGCAATGAATCATTTAGAATCAACTTACCCATGGAACCGGCAAAGTTCATAAAGAACGTTAAAAAGCTAAGCTGTCCTGTGCTCTTATTCTGCACGAGAAACCAGAACAGAATGGTGAACTCTTTGAGAATGAAAGCAGTCAACTGATAAGAAAACGAAAATGATAATTTTCAAGGTTCACAAGACTTCTTAAAATATCTATTTCTGTAGGAGGACACTATGCTTAGCTTATAAATCCATGTACTCATTGAAATACGATATAAAATGTGTAACTGAATTGCAAAGGACGTCGAATCACGATAGTAACCAATGAGTCAAGGGCGGAGCCATGATGTAAACAATGGGATCAGTTGGATATATAATGGGGATTTTTTTTGGGGGGGGGGGGGGGGGGGTCAATCAGAATTCAGAACACTAGTTATGCTTTATCAGCCGACCCTTGGTGCACTGATACAAAATGAACCAATAAATAAAAAAATAATATTATGAAAACATTAGAATTTAAGAGAAAAATAAGTTAGCAAGTCAACAATCACATGCTCACAAGGATATTAAATTCTAGAATACACCAACTTGTCACCTAAAATCTGACTTTTGAATTCAAAACCCTTGATAATGTAGTGTAGATCTGGCACCGAATTTTGGGGAAGGTTTCTGCAGAAATTTTTTCGGGGTAAAATAGGTCGGAATGTGGTATTACACTATTACCCTAGGTGGATTGAAGATTGGTTAAGTGTGGATGATGTGTCTGAACCGAAAGATGGACAAGAACCGGAAATCTGGAATCTCTATTACAGTTAATGTAAAGTGGCGGCGAACAAATAGTTAGCGGCGGCAGATTATTGTGTAAAATAAAAGGAAGCCTTCAAGTACTAAGAATTTTTCTAGGAAGTCAAAAATATAATTAAGGAAATGCATCCTCGTGTAAAATGTCCACAAAGGTTCATAGCATACAAAATTATTATAGTTCGTGTTCTCTAATCTCTAGCAATTAATATCATTTCAATCTACAGAAGATTATTAATTATTAGAGAGAAATGCACATCCAAAAAAAAAAAAAAAAAGAGGATCAACTTGCATGCCTACCTTAAAGTTCTGCCATATCTGAGGAATTCTAGCAAAAAGGAATATAGCATACTGGGAAGCCTGAAAAGAACACAGACAGGAATTCAAACATTGAAGTCACTTTGAGTTCATTAATGAGAAAAGCTTGATTCTGTCGGAATGAGGATCCTAAAATGAAAAAAGAAATACTAAAACAGAAGGCATAGGAATATCCATAAACATGGTATTAAAAGTCATTACTTACGAATAGAGCCTCAAAAAGGATGGGATCAATTTTTCCTGCTAAAATAGTTGGCGCTATACCACAGTATCTATCATTAGATCAGTAAGGAAATGCAAATGTTCGTCCCACTAAAAATAAATTTTTAAATATGCAATAGGCTGCAAACCTTGCGTACACTCTCAAATTCATTATAATACACAATTATCCAATAGAGTAGCAAACAGGATACAGTAGTGCGATCATCCATCTCTTTGTGCTCAACGGTTGAGAAAAATAATAGATGATTGCAACTAAGATTAACGCTGCAACAAGGAAAAAATGGTATTAGTGAAACTTTGTTCCAACAGAGAACTATGATAGTAAAAACAATTAATTGCAACTTTTGGACTTCATTGCCTCGAGCCACAAAGGAGTGGCTATCAACACAAGGGTGGGGCAAAAAATTCGAACTTTATGAAGAAAACATCAACTTCCTCACACGGAAAGCAGTGCTTGCTTTGATAAAATGTCATAGTAAATACATGTGCTGACCAATAAATAAAACAATCAGGCAAGTTCAAAACAGAAGGAGGTCGTTAACCAGAAATAAAAATATTATGTACCTTGGATTAGAAGAAATACATACTCGCCAAAAGCTGAAAAGGGAAGTCCTTTGTGAAGACAATATCCCAAGGCAATTGTATACCCAAGTAATTCAAGCTCAAAGGCTACCACACTAAGCCCTCGGATGCTTTTGTGACTCAGAATCTTTAATATCTGCAATGGAGATCAGAAGCCGAGTCATGCATGCCTACATAAAATGCTCTGTAAAAGTCCCTATTATGCTAAGAATAGGAACATAAGATCTGGACTGTAAGTCTGTAAGGAAGTAAATAGAGCTCTGTATAGAAATGATGTTTTTTAATGAAACACAATGTCTAATACAATCGCAATGAACGTCAACCACAAATCTCCACATGCCAAAATATGTCATGAATACCCATAGCCTCATGGGGTTAGAAAGAAACTTCAATAAGTAGCAGACAGAAGTTCATGCTACCATCCACAAGCATGGAAGACTTGAAGTCTTGAAGCGTAGCAACCACTTATTAGTAAGGCCATCCCATAACATATTATTAGGCACACCAATTTTTTTTTTATCTTGACTGCAAATTCCCGGTTTCCATCTTTATCAATGAAAAACTGGCACACCAAAAAAATTTTACCATTCCATTTTTCACTATATCATGCATATACTAAGAACCTAAAATATCTATGCCCAACCCAAATCTCCAGCAATAAGCTACCACAGGACTTCCTGGTTTCTTGAAAGGGTAAACTGGGTTCCTGAAACTTCATATTTTTACTCAAACCAACTAGAAATTCAATCAATTAAAGCTCAATCACAGACCAACTAACATAACCGGCTATCAAGGTCATACTGCATTGTTTTTAGCCAGACACCCATACATGGATCAAGAACTGGCATCATTCAAATGTTCAACCTAATCGCTTTTGTAAATCTAGGATCATTCAAATTTCAAATTAATGCATAACAACAGAAGTGGCTATAAAGAAAAATACCTGAGGAAGCTTGACAGTGGTGGATGCAGCGACGATAGCGTAGCCCAGTAGCTTTGATATTAATGGAAGCAAACAGTCCTTCTCGGGGAATTCGCCTTTGCTAAGAGATCCAAACACACAGCTAAAGTCCATCCCAAGAAACTTCAACTCCATTGCGGTTCACCTGAAGACACACCAAATCTTCAGTCTCCGAAATTCACAGAAAGATTGAACCTTTCGAATCTGCAACGCAACGATAATGAAGGGGAAGGACGATTCAGAGCGCGGCAAATTATACTTCTCCTTGAGAAATATCTATTGCAGCGAAAGTCTTCTTCAATGCTTTAACTGTTGTACGTTTGTACTCCCGTATATTTCGAAAAAAATACTGCGTATAAAATACGGAGTTGAATGTCTGCATTTGGGCCCATAAATAGTCACGTTTGTTAGTGATTCATTGGTCTATATTATATTTTGTCTTAAGCCCAATGGATCACTTTAGCAGGCCCAAATTTCACTGGACTCTCAGACTTCAAATCGCGATTCACAAGTCACAACCGTCGTCAACTACCGTTAACAATCGGGAAGAACACCAGTTTCAACTGATCTTTCCTTGGCGCAAAAATCCCAAACATATAAAAAAAAATTTGAAAATTAAAAGGCAAGTATGAACGTCGTCGTCGGCCGAATGCGGCGTCCGCCGTGCCGCAGGGGACTACTTGACGATGCAAGAGCTGACTCGCGGCTCCGACGAGTTCCGCTCCTTCTTTCGCCGGTCTCCCTGAGTTTGAATTCTGGTTCGTATTCCTATCCATAGACTCTTTCTAATTGAAGATCCATAGGTGTAGTTATGTTTACGTATAAATACTCGTAACATTAGGGGAATCAAATACATATTTGCAATTATAGTAGTGCCTGTATATGTATACTGCGATCTCGATTGTGGAATTGGATAATTGAGACTCTACTTGATGGATTTAAACTTTAGGTGAGAAATGATAGAAGCTCAATTGTCATTGTCAGGGATAGGATTTAGGAACACTACTGGTGGCTGGATAAATTGATGTAAAGAAGTCATGGATTTTGGTGCACTGAGAGCAACTTCAATTGATGTGCAAGTGCAGGCAGAAGATGAGATTATTGGTGTATTAAGCCAGTCAATGGTGAGAATGTGAATTTCTTTAAGGGAGGAGATCTTGTTAGAAAGTTGTGTTAGGAGAATGAAGATTTACTAGGAAGAGGTCAAGTAAATATGTATGGAATCCATTTACTTATCAAAAGAAGGATCTGTAGTTCATCGTTGAAATTTCATATCGAGAATATCAGCCTTTCCCTCGACTATCTGTGCATTTTTTTTCCTTTTTGATGGAAGATATATCTTCTCAGTGTCTTGATAATTATGGCTCAGCTCCTCCAACCGTGCAGAGATATCAATCTTTTTATGTGGTTCTGTATGCAGCTTATCTCCCTACGGGGATTTAGTTTTCCTTTTTGTGAATTGCCATGAAGGAATATGAATTATTTGAAGAGCACAAAAAGACGTCCATTATTGTGACACTATCTTGAAAGATAAGGGAAGGTATCAAGGTAGGGTAAGTATCACTGGGGGATTTGGAAGATCTATACAGATAATTGTCCTTTTAGGTGTTGAATGCCCTTTTGCCTTCAGCTTATAGCTGTTTGGTGCCCTACCATGCCTGGTACACTCACTGGCTTAAACTCTGCACACACGCACACACTTAGCTTCTTCAACTTGTGTTAACCAAGCTGGTTTGGGTCGCATCACCTTGTGATTTGTATTCCGGTTTTTGGATTAATGCCTGATGCACTGCACCTTGAAGTCGTATGATCTTAGTCTTTTGCAATGATACTTTATATGAATGGTTTGGTTTAACGGGTGAGTGAATGGGGTCACTTTCAACCACAGCCATTATGGATGCAGTGCACTCGCTTGTAAAAAGATTGGTGGAGGACCACCATTGTCCATTTATTGATCTGGTGTGAGTGGCCAGACTCTCCCAACCTCACAAGTACGTACCAGCATTGGAATCTTGACCTCTTTTTCTCAGTTCAACCAATTTGTCTAAGCAAGAAGACAATGTTACATCAGTAGATGAACTGCTAAACACACTCTTTAGACAAATTGTGGGTATCTGTCTATAACTCTATATGAACACATTTCATATATCAGCATATTAATTGAGATGTCTTGCAGCTTCTATAAATCTGTAGTGGTAACTGTTTTAAATTGCAGCTTTATGTGTTTGATGGCTACAGAACCTTATGAAAATGTTGACCCTGTTGGGAGGGGAATGTGTGTTGATGTAGTGATGGCCATTAAGGGGTTGTAAGGTAGGAAATGTTTGGGGCTAACAAGTAGGGACTATAGACAATGTTTCAAATCAATATAAGGCTATTTTGGTGCATTTTGCCAAGTGATAAAACCTATTAGTCTTGGAGGACCACTTCAACCACAGACAAGCCGTTGTCTTGATGCCCCATCTTCTGTAGGCATCTTCCATTCTGAGCTCTTTTAATAACAAATCTCAAATAGTTTGAGGTTGCATTGGTACCAGGATATATATATCTTGTTAGTTACCCATTTTTGGGTGCAAGATTGCCTTTAATATGCCTCGAAAGGGGTGATTGAGTGGGTAGAGTATGACTCTCGTATCTAAAAGTCGAGTTCAATCTTGGCCAACACCTTATTCATTGAGTCACTTGTGTAGTTTGGACAGGAGTTGGGTTTTGCTACACCATGTCTAATTTGTAAGAATTGAGGCTGAAACACTTAATAATAAACTTGAAAATTACTAAAACGATTTTAATAATATTATATTTTATAATCTTTTGTAAAGTGATTATGTATAAATTATTATCAATTTTGTACGACTTAAACTTATAAATTTTGTCAACTTCTTAATTTTTAATTTGTACCATAACTTATACTTTGTAAGCTATATCATACTAGCTAACAAAATACTCCACATACATAAGCCAACTTCTTGTACCTTCATCTAAAGACGACGTAAGTTACATGACACGGTACACTAATATAAGAAATGTTAGCACACATATAGAATAAAAAAAATGTTAATTCGTATTTACTTTCTTACAGTTTGTACTAATGGGAGGACCACTATCTTTAACATGGTACAAATCTTCCAACCAAGTAGTTGCATTAGTACCTGCTTATCTAATAATCACTGTTAAATATCATGTGATCGGGATTTGTATAGTTGGAAAATTTAACTGTGGAAAGGTCGGCCCATCATTTTTTTTTTGTTCACGCTCTATGCTTGGTTTAATAATACTAATAATACAAGCACAGAGGGTTGATTAGTGGGAATGGAGTAAAAGTGGTGGCGGTCCTGCAATTCTCACTGGAGTGTGCATTTCACTCACGTTCCCCACGCGTGCCATTGCCATTGCATTCTGAGTTCTTCTACCCTTTTGATTTTAATTGTGATTGGAAGAGAGCCATATTTAACATTGACATCAAGCTAAAGACTTATAGCCTAGCTATGTGCTCTACATAGTCTCTCTCTAAAGACTGCATCTTTTTGATATGGAAGGTGGACTTCCCATGCTCAACTGTCTCTTGCAGCACACTCTCAGAAGCCTCTGTACATGCTCAGATTCTTCTTCCCCTTCCCCGAAATGGGTTTACGCTGTTTTCTGGAGAATCCTCCCCAGAATTTACCCTCCTCCAAAGTAAGCAGTTCTGCTGCAGAACAGGAAAGGGTCAAAAGAAAACATGGTTTCTTAACATGGTGGCATTTCTTTCGTTGTTTTGCAGGTGGGATCATGGAGGAAGCCTGCTTGATCGCGCGAAAGGGAATAAAAGGAATTGGTAATTAAACTTGCAGGAGTAATGAGCATCTTGAGTTAGGTTGTTGAGTTCTTTCCTGGTAATACTGATGATGATGATGGGAATTGGCATTTTGGTTTTTACTTCAGGATTCTTGTCTGGGAAGATGGTTTCTGTGATTTCTGTGAATGTGAACGTGCCGGGAGTGGATATGTGAAGGGAAGGTTTGGTGCTGATATCTTTTTCAAAATGTCTCATGAAGTCTACAATTTTGGTGAAGGGTGAGGCTCCATTTCCATTTCCAGCTTCCTTTCTTGACTTTAGTTTGGCAGGGGGGAAATATTGATGATGATGATGTGAATTTTTCTTTTATTTTTTTCCAGATTGGTAGGTAAAGTTGCAGCTGATAGCAGTCACAAATGGGTGTTCAGAGACAGCCAAACTGAGACTGATCCTTCCTTCATCTCTTCCTGGAATGTATCACTTGATCCTGTAAGCAATTAAAATCCCAGTTTTCGTCGAAACAAACCATGCAATTCAAGAATCAGTTCCTCACCATTCTTATTTCCCCCAAATTCATCTTTTTGTTTCATTGTTTAACATCTCAGCAGCCAAGAGCATGGGAGGTTCAGTTCAACTCAGGCATTCAGGCCAGTGGAGATTTCAGTATTAATAATTTACAGTATTTTTTTCATTCTAAAGATCACCAATTTAGAAAGTTTATTTTACTTATGTTTGACAGACAATTTCAATCATATCTGTGAGGGAAGGCATCATTCAACTTGGCTCATTTTCTAAGGTCTCTCTCTTCATCTTCTCCAATCAACTTTTCTTCTTTTTCTGTGACACCATTTTTGACAGCTTCTCTGTTTCACAGGTTGCAGAAGACCTAAATCTGGTAATAAACATTCAGAGGAAATTCAGTTATCTGCAGAGCATTCCAGGCATCTATGCAATACAGAGGCCATACTTGCCCCTCCAACATCCATACACATACAAGCCAAACACCCCCTCTACAGCAGCCATAGAAGCCTGCAAATCTGGCTATGAAACAGAAGACAAAAGAACAGCCCTGCTTAATACCCCTTCAAAAAGAACAAATCTTGAAGAACTAAACGAGTCTCCAGTTAAGTCAATAAACTTAGGCTATAACAGCCCACAAAACAATGCTCTTCCTTTGTGGTCCATTCCCCCTCTTTTCCCCTCCATGCCTTGCAGCCTTGGAGCCCTTTTATCAAAGCCATCATCCTACACTGCCCTCCACGTCCTCGACACGAATTTTACACCTCCAACCCGACCCAATGGATGCGCGGAATCATCCTCGAGAGACAACCGATTCCCCGACATGAAGATGGAGGCTAAAGACGAACACGACTCGTTCCTTCTGAACCGAAGAAGTTTGGAGGGTGGAAGGCAAGAACACCACCCACCAAATCCTCAATAATTAATGTTAATTAATATAACATTAGACTTGTCTTCACTTGTTAGATTGCATGATTTCCAAGTACGTAGCCTTTTGTTGCCTTGTTGGTTGGTGGCTTAACCTGTTAATAAAGTACTGTAATTTAATTTGCTTACATCCATGAAAGCGACCCACAATCTTTTATAATCTTATTTCTTCAATTCTTGATTCCCCCTTCCAGATTTCATGAAACCATGTCACCACATTCTTGATTCGTGCCATAATTGAAGGAGATAACAGTGCAAAGTCTGTCAAGCTAATCTCAACTGATTATCAGCTGAAAACAACGTTTAAACGCTGTTAATTAATAAGCACAACATATATCTTAAACTTTCTCTTGACGTTGCTGTACGTACGTGAAAAGTACATTAAAAACAAATTTGTGTGCATATGGTGTTAGTCCCCGGAGCAATCCATTTGCTCAGGAAAATAATTGTCCTTGGGAGAGAATTCCAACCAGTTGGCACCAGTGTCGTATTCAAGACTTTAGTACACACTACACATTATAACACATCACATCATCGTTTAGATCAACCCTGTGTTGATCTCTTGCCTACTTGCTTCCCACTTTTTTTGAGTTTTTTTTATACACTTCTTCTACTTAGTCTTTTGCCTAATTGTGACACAAGTAGCCCAACTCCAATAATGTTAGAGGTGGGGTTCAACCCCCCTACAGCCTCCCGCTTTGACTGAGGTCAGGTGATTAACATTCATTACAGTCGCCCGCTTTGACTGAGGTCAGGTGATTAACACTCATCACAACCTCCCGCTTTGACTGAGGTCAGGTGATTAACACTCATTACAGCGTCTCGCTTTGACTGAGGTCAGGTGATTAACACTCATTACAGTCTCCCGTTTTGACTGAGGTCAGATGATTAACACGCAAAAACTAAAAACCTAATTATGGACTAAAATTAACTGTTGCATTGAAGCTGTAGGAAGTGTAAATTTTGTTGGAGGTTATATTATGGGAAAACAAGGGGAAAAACAAAAGAAGGGGCAGCAATGATAAATGAGCTAAAGAACAAGTTGTTGAACAGAGACAGCGGAAACCTCATCCGACAGAACGGATGGTCCATAGACTCAAGGTTGTCTGATATTTTTTTCTGGGGAATTTGAATTTGATGTTTAAATGAGTTGTGATGTGTATTACAGGGCATAAGAGGAGGGCCCCTAGCTTAGAAGGATGTGACTTTATTTGCTGATATGAAATATCAATTCTTGGACAGTTAATGCCAACCTTAACAATTTCCAACATAAAAAAGCATAGCCAGTCTGGCTATAATAAATCTCAAATCTTTTTCATTTTCATAAAAAAATGTCCTCTGAGTGAAGTTTGTTTTGCGATCCTAGCTGAACCAACTTAGGTTGTTCATAGCTGGCTGGTTCAAACCAATAATGTCAATAGACAGCTTTCACAAAGAGTTAAACTTGAAAATGTGTAATTATAAAATCAACTGTCCGATCAATTCAGCTCAGATTTCTCTTTCTTTTCTTAAGGGGGATCACATAAAATTAATCTCAATAAGCATATTATGAAAGAAAAATATTGTCAATATCTGAATACTTGGTTGAAGAGGAACTGAATTGAAGAGAATACATACAATAGTAGAAACAAGCAGTAAAAAAGACTGTAAAAAAATGCACACTTTTCCTTCCCCATTCCACTGCTTTCAAACTGGAATATAATCAATTCTCAAGAACTGATGCTTTGATGCTTTTCTTTCCCTTATCACTAAAAGCCCCAATTGGTTGAGCACGGATGCGCTTCATCGCCTTCACTCCAAGCGGGTTATTCTTGCTCTGCATCGTCAAATATGTTACACACACGTTAATAAATATTGACATTGCACATTTATGTTTATATATTATATGCTGAAATAACGTCACCTACCATCGAGCAGGTGCCTTGCTTAACATCACAAACAGGGTACTCATTAGGGCAGCAACTGTAATGGTCATCACAGCAGATTGCATTTTCAAGAGGGCAACATCCCCAAGCAAAACAGAAGTCCCCTATTGTGAAAACACAGCAGCAAGTGGTGCTAGCCGGGCACTCGTCGTATTCGTCACACACGGTGGGGGGCTTAACCGGGGACGGAGGAGATGGAGGGGCTGGAGGAGGGTGGGGAGGATTCCCACCTTTCTTGATAGGGTAAGATGGCTCTATGGCAATGCCACACAAACCGGCTTTCGTGTTCACATTACGGTGCATTCTCACGTAGCCCTTCTCTCCCCAGTGTGAGCCCCATGAGTTCTTGACAATCCAGTAGTCCAGGCCGTTTTCTGTGCCGTATCCAACAACAGTCACGCCGTGGTCCAAATTGGTGCCACACGGTCCAGTGAATACTCCCTGGAAATACATAAATATCGTCTATATATGTTCTGAGAACATACATAAATTGAGAAAAGATAGAATAGAATGTTGTTACTGATTCATAGAACTGGAAGGCCATGCCGGCAGCTTCAATGGCAACGCTAACGGGCTGATTTGCCGCAGCCGTCTGCAGCGCTTTCTCGTCATTTGCAGGAACATCTTCGTAGCTATCAATGGAAACTGCGTTGGCAGTTCTCTGCAGAGACAAATTGTACAACAAAATCAGTCTTTTTTTTGAGTGACTAGGGAATATAATTTACAACCACTACCCAGATCCACGGAGTAAATCTAGCTTAAGTTTTGCCTGGTAACCCTAACTAACAAAGTGTCATAAATAAATAACTCATTTTAGTCAGGACTATAGGGAGGTAAATCAATCTAAATTGTCCATAACCCTGATTTAAACATAAAAAGACAATAAATCTTTTATAAAAGTCAAATCCTGAGGTTACCAAGTCAACAATCTGACCAACTTGAGCTGGGATTGTCCAAAATCAATCTTATGTTATGATAAGTAGACTCTAAGGACTCTAAGAGAGTGTGTCAAGTAAGTCAGAGAATATAAAATAGAGTAACAAGTGAGAATACATATAGGATTAGTCAACCAATCATTTATATGATGACTATAAATTGTTGAATACTGACTTTCAATTGGTCGCAGGTGCCATCCTTGGCGGTGTATGGGTAATCTTGCTCGGTGTCAATGCCTCCATTCTTGATTATGAACTCAAAAGCATAGTCCATTAAACCGCCATTGCAGCCTTTATTATATGATGTATCGCAATCCACCAGTTCCTGCTCAGATAACGAGATCAATTCCCCATTCACAATCTGGTTTATTCCTTCCACCGCCGCCACCGCTGAGAATGCCCAGCACCCCCCTGTTAATTTCATTAATCCACTCATTAAATTTAACTACCCAAACCCTAAATCGAGAAGTTTGTTAGCAACTCAGCCAAGTTAGTTAAACTGATAGCTTAATTAGTACAAGATTGCAAATTGAATTCTTAAAGACTTTATGTTATATTGACAGCCTAGATTAATTTACTTTATTGTGATATTACGTATTAATATTACCACAGCCCCCTTGATCTTTGACCTCAGTGACGGCGCCTTTAGTCCTCCAGTCGACGGAGGCCGGCAAGCTTTCGCCGGCTTTCGGAGCGTACCGGTCGCTTTTCTTCCCTGAGATTCTCCGGCGAGCATGATCGGTTTTGGTGCCAAGAAACGCAGACCGGTACTCGTGGTTGGTGAGATCGGCGAAGCGGTTCAACCCAAGCTTATAGGTCAGGTTTCCAATACTGTTTTGCTCGTCGATGAACCTAAGATTATCCTTAAAGATTCCGAACCGCTCCTCCTTTTCTCCGACGCCGTTGTACTCTTTTCCGTGCTTAACCACCCACGACTCGTACAAAGCCACGACCTCTTCGTCGGTCCTGCCCTGCCCTCTCGCCGGATGTCGGTCGTCGTAGGTTATGATCGACATGTCCTCCGCCGCCAAGGAAACGGCGGCGAACACAAACATTAAAAGAATTGAAAGATTTGCCATGGCGGATCAGAACGAGGAGAAAAATGGAGAACGGGTGAAGTGGCAATGTAAACTATAAATAAGACGATGGCATTAGCTTGTAGGATTAGAAATTGGATGCGACAACGACAATTATACTTAAAATAATTACGAGTGTTGTTTACATCAACCAAATCGATGTCTTTAAATGACAATATTCGTCCACAGATCATCAACTACGTACTTGTTTAGTGCTTTATCATTAACAAAACATGCACGCAGAAACAATTAAAGGACGCTGCATGAATATAATATTTTAATGCCGTATTGTAGCCACTATCCGAATGTGCGGGCCAAGTGTTAGGATACAATACTTTTTCAACCTACTGAAACATAAAGTTCGACCGGGTGTCACTAGACCAAGGTCTTGGCAGTTTTCATGGAGAGTTAAACTCAAACTTTGAATATTGTATTTACCAAATTAACTGCTCAACAACTTAAAACATTGTAAGTACTCAAACCCAACTGGTCAACCAACTTAGTTGAGTTTGTTCAGAATTTTTTTCTAAATTGATTAGAATCCTTATAAATATGTAGAACATAGAAAGTGTAGTATTTTTTTTATGATATGGTGTACGAAATTGAATTTAGAAAAATGCATTAAAATGTACTGTTACCAACCTGAATTGATTTATGAATTATGAGTGATCTACAGGCCAGTTCCTTATTACTCCGTACTATTTTTTATTTCGTTTTTGGTAAGTTGATAAGGGGTTGATGAAGGCTGAAAGTTAAGCATAGATATGGAGAGATGGATTCTACAATAAGATGTAAAATCATTGCTCCGTACATATTTTATAGTCTCAAAATAGAGTGGTCATGGGCAAATTTTTTCTATCCATAAGCTACATTTTTAATATATTAGAAATACATTATTTGATAATATATAAAATAATATACTTTTAGTATATTAAAAATGTACTTTTTAATTATGTTCCATATAATTATTCCATGGTTCATGGAATATTGTATTAGAACGTCACGAATTCAATTCTTACTAATTGAGTCCATAACATAGAATTTGTAAATGCAAGAAGTATTAGTAGTAATTGATACCTTAAAGTTTTCTTAAACTTTTAACTTTATTTGTTTAGTGGGATAGGAGTGATTTTTCAAGGGCAAATTATTCAGTAGACTCGAATCCAAAATACACAATTTACATATCGAATGTTTTCAATTTAAATTGTGAACATTTCGTATGTAAATAGACACAAACACACCCGATAAGGTAGATCCGGGTCAATGGTAATACTAGATTCACGTGAATATATGAGCAATTTACACCTTGTTGGGGGCATTTTCCAATTATGGGCATGTATAGATGCACATATATAGGAATTGGTCTCATAGACTCATATATAGCCCAATAAAACTAAAAATCAAAATAACATGCAATGGGCCAAATGGGTGGGTTTGCTGTCAGAACCACATCAATCATGGTATTCCTCTGTCATTCACTTTTTTTTTTTTTTTCTTTTTTCTTTTAAGAAAAAAAAAACATAACTTAATTAAGATAAAAATTCAGAGCATTGCAAAGAAAGAAAACTACTTCTTACCATCGGTCATAGAAGTATACTTCCGAGCAAGTAATGAGTAACCTAAACAAAATAATTATATTTGTCACAAAGAATTAGGCTCTAATTAAATTACAACTATAGCCTACCAAAGAAGTCTTAATGCCCATTCACGGTAAGATTCTTCAATTACATTCATATTGTTCTTTGTTTTCTTCCAACCTCAAAAAACATTAATCATTAGTTCTTGAAAAAATATTCAACAGCGAGCTGCATGGGTTATTGGGTTATTGTTTCATGAGAACCCCATAAAACACTTGTATGAGACTGTCTTACGGATCAGGTCGAATCAATATACAAATGTAATACTAATTATGAATAAAATATTTGTTATTTATAAAGGAAAAAATAATATTTTTTGATGACAAATGTAATATGTTATTTACGGATAAGAATTCGTGAGACGGTTTCACACAATTGTGATCTCATGCATGTTTTAATACCAAATTGATTTATGGATTCCGTGGATGGTGTTAATGTATAGTTGTTATCTAATATGAGAGAGTAGACGTATAGTGCATTTGAGCATTTAAAGGAAAAAGAGGTACGTGGATGCTGCCCAGGGCCGGATTTTAGGGCGTGCAAGATGTGCGACCGCACAGGACCCCAAAATTTTGGGGGCCCCTAGTCCAGCCTGACCTAATAGTTAGTATAAGTATTTGTGATTACATTGGCCCAAAATTAAGTTTTTTGCATTTTTCTCATTGCAATTTTTCTTCAATTTGTAGTTTATTTATAATTTGATAGGGTCTCACTTAGTTATTAGCACAGGGCCCCGCAAATCAAAAAACCGGCTCTGATGCTGCCTATAACATAGTTCCACAAAACATGCATGATAATTATATGGTTTGACCAACTATAAAACTTGTCGTGAGAGAGATTAAAGCATTAGGTGGTTTCATGTTTTCGTTCTTCATATATATCCACAAATAGTGAGGTAAGATGATTGAATTACATTGCTTGTGGCAAAGAATGATCATATGTGGTCAAACAAGGTGCCAAAACACTATACATAATCCAAAACCCTTTCGCATCATATCGAGAATATATATACTCCGTAATAAAGATCGGATTTTTCTCGTCACCCAAAAACAGAAAAAAGTATAGAGATTTCTCAAACACTCAGTCACACCAGAAGGCCGGCCCACAAGTCCAATTCGCATCATGAGTTCAATTTCTGCCAACACCCCCTCTTGGTCGAATTTGTTGCATAGGGTTTTTTTGGGTGCAATTTACAATTTACCTGTCATATTTTGTTTCTGAGTTATTACACATAATTATACTCCTATCACATTTACTATTATTAGTCAAATTAATTATTTCTTCTATGCTTGTTTTTTTTTAATATTTAAAATTTAATTTTTCGTGTTTGGTAGTTTTTTAAAATAGTTTCTAAATATATAAATATATACACCTCGATTCATTCCGTGGCGCGAAATCCATCATTGACTAAACGATTATTTGGTTCTCTAATAAATAATAATACTTTATATTATGAAAAAAATAGTAAAACATAACTTCAATCATGTCTTTTTTTTTTTTTTTTTTTTTTTAAACTCAATCATGTCTTGTTAGTTGAACTTGACACATGCATAAAATAGGACGGGTGAGCAATTAATTATAATATAGCTTAATCTTTCAATTCGAATGGCATTTTCCATTTGTTCATACATTCATGTAGCCGGTTAACGTGTGCTTTGATTTCATTCGTAAAGATTCCAGACTCTAATTTTCAAAGCCCAAATAACTAAGTCAAAAGTTTGTCTCCCGTTTTAATTTCAACTTTTATATTTTTAACTTTTCATTTAGTTTTTTCTTTCCCAACAATTTCAACCAATTTCTAATATTGACCAAGGACACAAATTAAAGTTGACCCAACTAAATATCTTTATACTATTATTTTATATTTGTACATCATTTATTTTTACAACTTTATGTGATGGTTACTATGGTCACAAATTTGTATGTACACAATATAAATAACTTCAATAATTTTATTCATTACAATTGATAAGGTTATACAGCAACTCTGCTATTACTATAACTTGAGAGTCAACCAACGTATGACATATTCTAGTTTTTTAGTGTTGTCGACAAATAGGTCATTTACGTTGTCATTGCTCCATAATCACATCAGGGTCTAACACGTATCTCATCAATCTAAGCCACCAACGTCACACCACCACAACGTTGGATCTATATGTGAGAGTTAGGCATGTGACTCCCGACCTTTGTTGAGGGATTTGATTTCCTAGTTTATTAATACACTTATGGACATTTATAGAGCCTTCCCAGTTCATCTTACAGTTTAAAAAGTTATACACTTAAACTCAAATATCATTAGTAAATATATTACGGAGTAATATTTTACTCTTAATACTAACATAGCGTATATTGATTTAAGTCTAGTTCTTTTCAACAATCAATATAACAATATATATTATAAGGTTTCAAATTCGACTCACCGTGTGAACTGTCTATTGATTAACCTTCTATAAACAATCTAGAATATTTTACCTCATTTGTAGTCCTTTGCTGGTTAAGTTCATAAGACCAATTTTACTTAAAATACACTTTGCAGTTAATTGTAAATTTTACCATAAATCTAATTAAGCTATCAATAATCAATAATCAATATAACAACAAATATAAATTGTCATTCAAATTTATGGACTTTTGGCTTGACTTTCTCAATATACTACAAAAGATGATTCGAGTCAAGTGCCTATTAAAAAAATGATAAAATGAAATGGTGGGATTCTTAATCTTCACTAATTTTGATTTGTTAATTCGTTAGTGCATTCACGCATCGATGAAAACGATGAAGATAGAGATGCGAAGTAACTTGTAAATGAGGAAAAAGTATCTTCAATCAATTAGCCCCAAAGAACATACAGTCGTTACAAATTGAAAGCAATAGTGTTTAAAGGTGTGAAAAGGAAACCTCCATCCCTTTAATCATTATGATTTATTGGGACTCGAAATACAATTCATTTGTACATATTAATTAAAGTTTTATTACCTATCTCATGATTGAAAGAATATAACATAATTTTCATATAAAGATGTTACGAATTTAAATTTTATAAATATTATATAATTTAGCCCATTATGCGTGACAAATTTTAATTTGATTTATAAAAGAAAAATGAGAATTAGATGAGAAAAAGTCAAAAACCAATGTCATCCCCCTCAAGGAAACGAATGGAACGATGAAAAGAAAAGAATCCCATGTGAGTTGTAACATTTCCACTTTCAACTTGCTCACAGTGCGTCCGGTTTCCGGTAAATATAACGTCCACGTAGGCCAAGTTTACTCTGCAAACTATACCGTGGACCATGGTCCAAAACCGTCCGCGTTGTTCGTACCGTTATGTGTAAAGTAATTATATTTATGTAACATATTCACTTTCATTTTATATACACTGTAGTTTCATTTCAATACAACTATAATTTTATTTCAATATTACTACAGTTTCATTCGATATTATACATTTAAATATGTGAAATTGTTATTCAATTTCATTTTATATAGAATATAGTTTCATTACAACACAACTACAATATCATTTTGATATAACTACAGTTTCATTGGACAATATACACTCAAATATGTGAAACTGTTATTCAGTTTCTTTTTATATACACTGCAGTTTCATTTCAAAACAACTACGGAGTACAATTTTATTTTGATATAACTACAGTTTCATTCAACATTATACACTCAAATATGTGAAACTTTTATTCAGTTTCATTTTATATACACTATAGTTTAATTACAACACAACTACAATATCATTTCGATATAACTACAGTTTCATTTGATAATAGACACTCAAATATGTGAAACTGTTATTCAGTTTCATTTTATATATACTGCATATTCATTCTTTTAAGTCCAATATATATTAGTCTCATGATTTATGTAGGATAGGCAAATTAAAAATATATGACAAAAATAGAGTTAATTTTAGCGGAGGTCATTTGTCTTTGATGAGTGATGACAATTCTAATTTTAGTTCAAATTGTTATTTTTGCTATTTAACACTCAAAATTATCATATTTTGGACATTTTTAATTTTTTTGATGACTTTTTCGGTGAAATCCTATTTTAAATAAAGGTATTTTCGTCTAAACTAAAATACCCTTGGTTAAAGTAGGATTTCACACAAAAAAAAATCATCGAAATGACTGAAAATGTTCACAATATAATAGTTTAGAATATTAAATGACAAAAACGATAATTTGATACTAAATTTAAAATTGCCAGTAAAGACAATGAAAATCCGCTGAAATTAACTCACAAAATATTACAAAATTTAAAGCAAAATATTTTAATTAATTGATTTGATGCAAAATATTGTAATTACTCGGAAATAATTGCAAATAATATTTTGGTATAATAAATTAGTGATGGCTGTAGTGATTAAAAGGCGTGAAATGGTCAACTCTGCCTAGCTGGCACCAGCAGTCCAACCGTAATGCCTTTCACATTTAACACCCCGCTTTTACCGAGTCTTTCTTTTAACGGTCAATTACTCTCCTTTTGACTTTCGTCTCCCAATCTCCTCCACCGGATTACCCCTTATTTACTCGGATTGGTCAATGGCCTTAAACCATTTAATCTCCCATCCACCCTCCACGTGGAGCCCTCCCATTAGCTATTGTCTTTGACTGCAATAAAGTCAGAAGCGACAGGTCAGTAAACAATATTTTCAACAATTAAGAAAAACCCGAGGAGATAGAAAGAGAAAAGGTAGCATCTTAAGTTTGACTCCACTTTCTCTCTCTTCTACATCTTCTCTATTTTAATCGCCTTGGAGTTGGGTTCAATTTGCTGATTCTCTCTCTCTCTCTCAAAACCTTTCTTCTTCTCTCTTTGCTTTTTGACTCCACAGAGTTTCAGAGATCTTTAATTTGAGAGGTTTTTTGTTTATGGTGGAATAGATATGGCTGTAGAGTTGTTGTCTAGTTACAGGAACAGCGGTTTCGCCGCTAAGATGGAGGAAAACGCCGTCCAGGAGGCGGCCGCGGCTGGGCTTCAGAGCGTTGAGAAGCTTATCAGATTGCTTTCTCAATCGCAGTCGCAAAGTAGTGGGTTTTCTTCTGGGTCTTTGCCGCCACCGCCGGCGACGGCGGCCGGGGAAGGCTCCGCGGATTACCAGGCGGTGGCGGACGTGGCTGTGAGTAAGTTTAAGAAGTTTATTTCGTTGCTGGATCGGACCCGGACGGGTCACGCCCGGTTCCGGAGGGGCCCGATTTGTAACCCTCCTCATGTTCCGCAACCGCAGAGGAAAATGGATCAGGAATCGGAGCCTATGGCGTCGGGTCAAACCCGGGTCATCGAGAACTCCGAGAAGCCGCACACGGGTGCCTCCAAAATGTATTCTCCGCCGCCGATTCAACGATTGCCGCCGCTGCCGCACAACCACCACCACCTGCTGAAGAACGGGCCGGCGCCGGACCGGAAAGAATCGTCGACCACCATCAATTTCTCGGCCTCCCAGGCCACATCCTCGCCGGGCTCTTTCATCTCATCGCTTACAGGGGACACAGAGAGCTTACAACCTTCACTTTCCTCCGGTTTCCAGATAACCAATCTCTCCCAGGTCTCGTCGGCCGGCCGTCCCCCTCTGTCCACGTCATCGTTCAAACGGAAGTGCAATTCAATGGACGATTCGTCCCTAAAGTGCAGTAGTGCTGGTGGGTCAGCCTCAGGACGTTGCCATTGCCCCAAGAAAAGGTAAAGTCAACGCTAAGAAACCATTATCACATCTAATTATCAACCCATTGACCACAAACTTTACCATTAACGTCTAATTTCATCTTAATCAGGAAATCAAGAGTCAAAAGAGTGGTTAGAATCCCCGCTATCAGCATGAAGATGGCTGATATTCCCCCAGACGATTTCTCCTGGCGAAAATATGGCCAAAAGCCCATCAAAGGCTCCCCACATCCTAGGTAATCTATTTAAACTCCTATCATATTCCATAATTAAACTTTTAGTTAAAACAGAACACATAATCTGATCCATTTATGTTTAAATTTCAGGGGATATTATAAGTGCAGTAGCGTACGAGGATGTCCGGCGAGGAAGCATGTGGAACGGGCACTGGATGATCCGACGATGTTAACTGTAACCTACGAAGGAGAACACAACCATTCGCAATCAATCGGGGACACTCCGGCTTCCCTAATCCTCGAATCATCTTAACCGTGGATCATCACGCGGTCCTCAAATCCAACGGCGCAGAGCTACGGAACCAAACCAAAGCGTCTACTCTAATCGAAATCAAATCAAGGCCGTCCAAGATTCAGACGGAAGATGACAAAGGGACTTGCACAGTCGGTCAACGCTGCTGGTTCCTACCATATGATTTGTTCCCTCCTTGCCGTTGAAAAAAAATAAATACCAAAAAAAAAAAAGGAAAATTAAAGAAAAGAGGATTTGGTGGGAATTGAATCATGCAAGTAGTGGGTACTTTGCATATTGTATGTTTTCCTAACAATATTATTATACAGTACGTATCTTATTCAAAACGCTTTATTTTATTTTTTAATATATTGTTTTAGTTAATTATTATGGCTAGTTAGTCAATGGAGTATTTGATTAAAGAATATTTTAATCACTACGTGCCGTAAGTGGGACGATTGGCAATTCACTTTGGTATATGAGAAGGGATTAGGTATTCCATAACTATAAGTTATTATATATTATAACTTTAATATATGATAACATAAATATAATTTTGCCTTTCAACACAATCAATGATAAATGACTCCTTACACTTCTGTTCCGAAGTCAAATAACGCGTTTCTCAATTTATTTATAGGCCTTCAAATATAACAATGTCAAATGACTAAAATCTAAACATCTTTTCTTTTGGTGCTTGGTCAATCAACACTAAAAACGCATATTGACAACAATTAAAAATTATTGTCTTTGATGTAAAATTTCTGTTGTTGTAAGTCTCGCACAAAAACAATTATTTTTAACCGTTGTCTATTTAGTGTTATCAAAAGTCACGCACATAGATAACGGTTAAAAATCGTTGTCTATTCAAGTTTTGTTGAAACCAGTGTTGATAACGGTTAAAAATCGTTGTCTATTCAAGTATTGTTGAAACCAGTGTTGTTAAACGTTACACGCATAGACGATAATTTTTAACCATTGTCTTATATATAAAAAATAACGATTAAAAACCGTTATATATTCAGGTGTTGTTGAAACCAATGTTGTCCGTTATCTTTTATTTTTGTTTTTATATTTATAGGTTTCTTTAACTTTTCACAAATTTATTATGTACAACCCTAAATTGCAACAAATTACATTAACATATTTTCTATTTTTGTTACAGTGATATGAATAGTATCTTTCAAAGTACATGGTAGGTGATAGCAGAGATTAGATTGAATTATAAGGGCAGGACTGGATTAATGAATGTGATTTGTTAGGTATAGTCGTATAGATATATAAATAAAATAATCATTAAATATGTCAAAAAAATATTATTTATTTTTTGTCAATGAATAATATAATGGAGGGTAATTGGGTAAAGAATCTTGAGATCATGTGTGGATTTGATTGGTTTTGTGATGAGAGTCTCTGGAGATCTACTCATTGACCAAACACCATAATTTGGGGGGAAAAGTCAAAGGGGAATAGTGGTGGTGATAATAGCTTGTGAGCTTTTGTTTATTAAAGTCTACAAAATGTTCAATGATATGAATCAACCACTGTTTGAATTTGTTTGTTTCCTATGTTGTATATAATAACAATAATAATAATAATAATAATAATAATAATAATAATAATAATAATAGACTTAGCACCTTAGGATAATAATAATAATAATAATAATGTATCAGAGCGTAGCTCAACTGGTCTGTCAATGCAAAATAAGTTGAGAAGTTTTGCTTTGTTAACAGTTGTAGAACGCCCTGAACACTATATACAAGTATGAGAGTATCAGACACATTATGCGATTTACCTCTTATACAAGTCACCGGGGCAAGGCGGGAGTGGTGAGGGCAAAATGGGAATAAAAAAAGTAAGAAGATTGTTTGGAGGTGAGTCACATGTGTGAAAGTTTCAAAGGAGTTCCAGGTTAGGCTCCCCTAGTACACCTTCCACTTTGGCCGTTGTTTTCGTCTTTTGTCTGTGATCAAAGTTGAGAGCTCCTCTTTGTTTGGTATCCTATGCATATTCATCAATTATTTTGTGGATCTCTCATCCCCCGCCCCCACCCTCACCCTCTATATATGGACTTTTTAAACAATAATTTTGAGACAAAATTAAAGTTATTACCCATGTCTTATTATATTTGACCTAAGTCTTTAGTATTGAGTCACTTGGATTGGTTATTATTACGCAAACTCTAAACCCTAAACTCTATTCATCACGTAATGGATCCTTCTTAGTCCCCATCTGTCTTAAAATATATCTGAAAACCTAGCTAGTCATGATCGTTTAAAGACAACAACTTAGACCGTTATCACCAAGTTCAATTGAATATATTACAACACTCTTTGGCATATGATCTAAGATTACATTTCTCAATTAGTTGTGATATTGGTGTGTCTGGATTATATTAGCTTGATTGTAATTGTTAGATTTTCTTTCATGTATTGCACTTATAAAGGAAAATGTAGTACTAAAAGAAATGTAATATTTTTTATTAAAAATGTAATACTTTTTCATCAAAATGTAAAAATATTATATTTTTCAATATAAGTAATGAACACATTTTATCCTGATTTTGTATTACATTTCATCTTGGCCTGATCCATATAGTCATATCACAAATAAGGATACACAAGTTTTTATATAAGAAATATTATTTATGTCTTCATTTCAATTATTATTAACATTTTTTGTTGGTTTAATATTAGGCCATTTTGGTTTTAGTTTTAAACAAGAACACATGGGGATATTAAAAATAAAATAAAATAAGAAATTATTACAAGAGCTATACCCAGATATGTGAACTGGATTGAGGGGTCGAGGAAGACAATAATGGCAGAAATTGAGGTGCAGTCAAAGAAAGGGGCTTGTCATTTACGATTGTAGAGTATTTTCTATATAATCGTTTGGACCAGTGTTTTTGGTCAACTTACACCCCATGTAACAAAGTGTCACGTAGATTCTTCGATCGACCAATTTACAAATTATTGGCAAAAACTTGTCTGACACCGTCTCACCATGAAACGGGTCGGGTCAAGATGCAAATGTAACACTTATATACACAAATGTCATACTTATATGTTCAAATGTAACTAATCAGGAATAAAAATTTTGTTACTTATAAGGGTAAATGTAATACTTTTATGGAGAAATACAATACTTTTACATTTCGATTTAAAAATATTACATTTTTCCACAAAAGTATTATATTTGCCCTTATAAGTGAGGGGCACTTGTCAACATTACTTATTATGAAAAATGTATTACTTTTTCTCTAATAAGTAACAAAAATTGTATTTTTAATTAGTGTTATATTTGAGTATATAAGTATGACATTTGCACATATAAGTGTGACATTTGCATGGTGCCTTGACCCGACCCGACCCGTCTCACGAATAAGGATCTGTGAGACGATCTCACACAAGTGTGACCCAATTATTTTATTAAAAATAATGACATGTTAAAAAGTAATTTTAATAGAAAATAACAATTATTTGAAAAATAATATTGAAAAACAACAACAACACCACCACAACTCCATATTGCTCAACTCTGATCTATATTGAGTACGACGCCAACTAGTCGCCAAGAAAGTGATTCAAGAACTTAGTTGCCAATCGGTGAGTGCTCCCACTGGTTTTTTTTTCTTAGCAATATTATATTACTTTTAAGAAGCTCTCCAAATGTGAACTTTTCTTTCGTCAAACGTTCGACGAACACATGAGTAGCACATGTTCTTTTGTAGTTTTGCGAGGGCTGTTGTTTCAATGACTGAATGTATGATTTGGTTTGATGCATGTACCACCAGCTATCATTTTTGATAGTTTGAGTTTTGACATGATCTAAGGAAAGTTGCTTTGTTTGTTTCAAGAAAAGAAAAAAGAAAATTACAAATTAAACATTCACTTTAATGCTAATTATAAGTCTATAATGAACTTCTCCTATAGGATAAATCAGTCGCACAATGCGCGTTGTAAACTAGTTTGTTTATAAATACATATCTATGTACTAACAAGGGGATCAACACTTTGATACGGAATATTATAATGAACCATTGTTTTCCAATCATCCCACTCCCGAGTGATGAAAATTTCATTTATTTTTTTTTTTTGAGAGAAAAAAATTTCATTTATTTTATCCTTATTACCTCAAATACATGTCAACAAAATTGTTTTAAATTTTAAGTCCAATAATTTATGATGGGATTGCTAGTCTAATTTACACCAACGGTAATATATATCAATTCTCATTCCTTTTTATTTGATTTGAAATATTTTTTGTCCGGTCAACTCAAAGAAATTTAAACCACTTAATAGTAGGCAAGTATGATATGCCTTCATGGAAGATTAACACACGTAATAAATGGGTGATTTGGACATGCAATTTGTTGAATGGGTCAAACTCAATAATACTACATTTTCTAGCCCGCAATTTACTCAAGAGTGATAAAT
The DNA here is from genome assembly GCA_003576665.1 of Ipomoea trifida. NCBI lineage: Eukaryota > Viridiplantae > Streptophyta > Magnoliopsida > Solanales > Convolvulaceae > Ipomoea > Ipomoea trifida. The sequence continues at coordinate 30,723,511 of CP025644.1, forward strand.
CCCAATATAAAGATTTTACGCGACGAATTCAATCGAAATGATGTTAATAAGAATCAATCTTCAAAATAAGAATCAAATTTACGATCTAATGGTACAGTAATCATGCTCTACCCATTCAATCAGCTCTTTTAAAGCACCTTTATTATTTTTGTTTACTCTCTATTTAAGTGCCCTACTGATCTACTATGATTCATCTAGGAAAAAAAAGTGTGAGTCACAATTTTTATTCATCCTTTTTTTCTATCAATAAAATTATAACACATGAAAATTTTACTCCCAAGAAAAGTCTATGTATCATTTCCCTAACTAACGTATCCGATAAATTAAATATGTACTATATTGGTTTGACCAAAAATGAATTGAGGTACTAAATATTGGGTGACCCAACTCATTTTCACCAACTATAAGATTTTAAAATTTTATATTCAAACTTGCTTATTTATATTTAAAAAAAAAAACTAAAATTATTATTTTCAAAGACTCAAGTAGTTGGGCTTTTGCAAATCCAATAGCTGGGCAAAAGAATTGGGACAGCCCAAATTCATTATTATGTTTTGATGAAGATGGTATACATACCTAATAAGTATAACCCTTTAACCAAACAAATCGTCTAGTAACTAATCCACTTCGAGTCTATTGGTCTTCCCTATCCAACTTAATTAAATACTCCGTATAATTAACTATTGGTTTGTCCAAACATGAATTGAAGTACTAAACATTGTACCATCATTATATCCTGAATTAGATCGACTTTATAATATAAACTTTAATTCAAAATGATATTGTTTCAAGTTAGTATGATTAACATTCCTTCACATTATTTACCGCACACTATAGCTATCAAGCACTTCTAATGTAATATTTATGTACATCAAGCTTTGTAATATTAAGAACATACTACATAGTGAATGGAAATACAGATAATGTACCTATGAATATTTAAAGACCATGGTCCATGCAATAACAACTCTAATTATTCTGTTATATAGTACTTCGTATTATTTAAGGTCAAAGTACTTATGAAGTCTGTGTATTATAGTGTTTTGTTCAATTTAGTACATGTACTTTAAAAAGTAGTGCAATTAAGGACACTAGTTAACAATGTTAATGTTATTGTTAACTAAACTTACGTGACGCTGATGTCATCGGCCATCATGATATTTATATTTCAATTCATATATTATTTTATAAATATTTAAAATTAATTATTTTTACCACCAATAAATTACATTAATATGTTATTTACCTTCCTAAATTTCTCATAACATTTTACCTATATGATGTGACTTATATTAATTATGTGTTATGAATTGATGGACCCCGTACACTTTTAATTAAATGCTAAATAATCTAATTAAATTGTGTCACATCGGGAGACAAAATTAGAAAGAAAACTTTTAAAAAGGATACCTAACATTACTCTTACTTTAGAACAGAGCTCTCTATAGCCGTAGCTCCATTCACAAGTTCAAACTCAATATAGTCTTACATCATTTTTAAAGTTGTCATATTGATTATAGAAAGTACAAGTACTACTTATGAGCATTTAAGTAATATCGACTGAAGAGTTTCCAATTATACTAGCCCGTCCCTACTCCCTATCCAAATTAATGAAATATGCACCGTTGGTTTCACCAAAAATGTATTGAAGTAAATATACATTGGGTGAACCAACACATTCTCACCGACAATAATATTCAAAAAATTTATATAAAAAAATTACTTATTTATAAAACGTGAAATAAAACGTAAATTATATCATTGGCTATGATTTATTTTGTATTGTGAACAATTGAACATTGATTCAAAACAATGTCATTTTATTTAAATTAGCGCAATTTTTAATTCTTTTCTTTGTAGGTACATAAACTTATATTTTTAGATACATTATCTATTAATTATAATTATGTATCATGATAAATGATTCTAAATTTCTCATGTTGTTCTAAAATCATAATAAGTAAACTAAATAAATAAATTTAAAGGTGGACCTGGGCCCACAGAATAATTTGCCCAAATTTATTATTTTTAAACATAACAATAGTATTAATGCGAATTAATACAAAAAATAATTTTAAAAATTAATAACAAAAAGGAAAAGTAACTCCACCAATCAAAAAGCTTCTTTGATTCTTGTCTTTCTAATTTAATGTAATGTGTATTTTGCCATAATTAAATTTTAGTACACAAACTATAAACATTTATTCATAATCGACCGTATAATTTGTAGAATCACCCAATAACAACCCCATTCTCCATCTTCAAGATGCAATTACACCTCTCAACAATCAACATGCACAGTGGGCCAAGCCTTCACTAGATCGGGTTAGGCCAACCTCATACTTCACCCAACCCAACAAAATTGGGTTACACCCTAATATAGTATGTAAATTGACCATAGTTCACCTTGTAGTGTAAATCATTGCATAAAATGACATTCAAATTATGTGTGTGCAGTTAACATATTAAACAACTAAATGAAGCACGAAGAGTTCATATCGCCTCTACTGAGGCGAGAACCCACTCATTCCCATGTGGGGGTGCAACCGAGTGCCACTAGACCACAAGGTACTTGGCGTTCATTTAACAGATTATGAATTGAAAACACATAAGATGTTAACTATAAAGACACATAACATATAACATAATAATAGTCAAATAACATATTATATGTATGTAGTTATTAATATATTAATTTCAAGCACATAACATGTTAATTGCATACAAATAATTTTTGGACTAAGATCCATAATGCATTTGTGAACTCTGGTCCATGTTATAACAATGGAATATAGTATTACTTCAATTAGTAATTTACAGTCAAGGTCAAGTCCTTTTCGATAGAAGTTAAAACTCAATACAATTAAAATCTACCTACTTAACTGATCAATTAATAATTTACAGTCAAGGTCAAGTCCTATTCGATAGAAGTTAAAGCTCAATACAATTAAAATCTACCTACTTAACTGATCTTAAATTTATGATATTCATTATACAAAGTACCCCTTTACGTACGACTGGAGAGTTAATAATCATGGTGTTCCCTAGCATCCAAGACTGTTACTTGTAGCTGGCCTGCATACAATAATCACGTACAGATGACAATGAAATGTGACACCAAGTAATGGACTCCAGTCACAAATATATGATTATAATTATTATTAATATATAAAATAAGAGTGAAAGGTGAATGGAATAAATGAATAATAGAGAATGTGGCGGCCAAACGCACAGAAGGTCTTCTCCATTTCTTTAATAATGAAAAGCATGCTCATCTGTGGTCACAACAACATGGTGAACTTTTCATTTGTTCACTTTTTTTTCTTTTTTTTTGGGGCGCTGTGTCTGCAATTTGTTTTGAACGAGACGACTGTAAACACTGTAAATGATAGATACAAAACTTTATACTCTGTATGAATGAATTAAATACTGGAAGAAGTACTATAAAGTAGCTAGCTAGGCTGCTTGCTTTAATTTCCATGTTCAGCTTGGTTCTTTTCTCCACTGTGGAACCAAATTCCAATATAGAAACAAGATGGTTAAGGTTATGGGGAAGAACATAATCCTTTTGATTCTCAGCGTGTTCCTCGTACTCCATAGTACTAGCACTCATGTTAATGGAGGCAAAAAGAAGCTTGGAGTTTCAGGGTTGGGAGAAAGGGAGCTAGTTTTTGCAGATCAAAGACTGGCTGCTGTTTACCCCATTATACAGAATTTCAAGAATATCATCACTTCTGATCCGTTGGGAGTGACCAAGACTTGGGTAGGTCCAAACATCTGCAACTACACAGGGTTCTTCTGTGGGATCCCCCCAGACAATAAATCAGCCATTGCTCTTGCCTCAGTGGATTTCAATGGATTTCGCCTCACAGCGCCGAGTCTTGATGGGTTCATTGATAAGCTCCCGGATATAGCCCTGTTCCATGCTAATTCCAACAGTTTTTCAGGAACCATTTCCCCGGATATTGCTAAGCTTCGTTATTTGTATGAGATTGATATTAGTAACAATCTGTTTTCTGGGCAGTTCCCAACTGCTATTCTGGGCATGAAAGGCCTTACTTTCTTGGACATTCGTTTCAATTCCTTCACCGGGTCAGTTCCTCCCCAGCTGTTCACCGAGGAGTTTGATGCGCTGTTCCTCAACAACAACAACTTCATGCAGAGGTTGCCTGATGCTTTCAGCACCCATATTTACTTCCTAACCTTAGCCAACAACAACTTCTTTGGTCCAATCCCGAGAACCATCTCGAAAGCCTTGTCGGGTGTTTCAGAGGTTTTGCTGCTTAACAACAAGCTGAGTGGCTGTATTCCTTATGAACTCGGGTTTTTGAACGATGCTGTGGTGTTTGATGCTGGAAACAACCACTTAACAGGTCCCTTGCCATTCTCATTAGGGTGCTTGGACAAAGTTGAGGTCTTGAATTTTGCAGGGAATCTGTTGTATGGAATGGTGCCAGATGTGATATGTGCCCTGGGAAACCTGGCAAATCTATCCTTGGCTAATAATTATTTCAACGCGATAGGGCCGAATTGCTTCGGCTTGATCAGAAGCGGCGTGCTTGATGTGAGGAACAATTGCATTCCTGGTCTGCCATTCCAGAGATCAATACCTGAGTGTGTACAGTTCTTTGCTGTTCCAAGATTCTGTCACAACATGCCACCATATACTTACATTCCCTGCTCGGACCCCAACTTCAAGTCTGCAGAAGAAATGGCTCCTTCCCCTTTCTAGTATGGTCTGCTTAGTCTTTGGTCTTGGAATATTCTGTTCATGGACCTCTGAATCTGTATCAAACATGAATGCATTACATTTCCAATCATTCCTTCACATGTCTATGCTCCTAAATCCCAACCTTACATTAAAATGCTTTTATCTTCCTACACTCATCTCAATCAACATATAAAACAACCAGATGAGACTTGTTAGTGGTGTTCTTTCTTTTTGTTTTGAGTAACGAGGGAAACCACAGCCATTACCCAAATGTGTGTACTGAGTAAATCTCACCTTGTGACTTTAGCTGGCAAATGACCACAAGAAGGTAAATCAACTGATTAACCAAAAAGGTTATTAGGCTACTCCCATTGGGAGTAAAACTTGTAACCTTGTGGTTACCAAATCAACAATCTGAATAACTTCATTGGGTTGTCTAGAGTAGTGTTCTTTCCAAACCATTGGTTTGCTTAAAATCCATTTCTTTTTTAGATCACCCAAAGCACGCATTTCCTTAAAGAAAACATGAAAGGAGAACAATTTAACACAATCCCAAAGTTAGTTTTAAAAGGCAAGAACATCAACATTTGGTGGACTTGGTAGCTTGTGATGAACCTAGGCAAGAATTTTGGACCAACAGGGCAAAAGGTACATACATGGTACTAAATTCTAATGATGCAAACTTTAGTTTACTAGGTAGGTGAAGTTCCACACTTCCACTCATGTTAATGGGGTGTTAGTGATCAATCCCAATATCCCATCAAGGTTGATGTCTTGAGGATCAAATTAGAGGCTACCCAAAAATCCACTACCACCTGCAAAATAGTTTTTTTCACAGAAGACAGACAACAACATTATATTTATCATTCACCAAACATTAACACATCAAACTGTCAGTTTTGCGGCACTGAATGCCTCAGCCTTGTCATACAACCACTGTTCTTAGTTTTCAAAGCCTCAAATAATGGTTAGTGGAGAATATAGCAGCAGATAAGAAGTGGACACAAATATTATACAATGCATCAATTTGTCTTTACTAACCAATAAGCATCAAACTATATTGTTTGGCCTGCAAGAAGTATATTATATTCAGCCCAACTTTCATCCTAAATCTATCCGAAACATTCTTTGCAAAATGCAAACTTTCAACCCTCAATACAATGCATAGCTACCCAGATTGTAGAAATCTCTGTGACATGTAAATGCAGGTAAAAAGGAGTACAGTTTACACGCAGAAATTGCAGTAATGTCATTATCAATCCATTTCTTTAAACTGGAAAATCTGCCTTAGGGCCCCTGTAAAAACGAGTGGAGATTACCCCCCTCAATCAAACAGTAAAGAAAGGGACTAGTTTGGCTTTGGGTCCGACAAACGCACAACAATTGCGCTAATTGCAGTGACCTATCATCATCATCATAATCTAAAAAGTGGAATTTGACCAGTTTGAAATTTCCCTACCTTGATCCTTTGAAGGCTCTGATTTCAGGACAAGGCAAGATTTTCTCCATCAAGATATGAATACTCCGTTAAAGTTTGATTCACGTTTCAGCTTACTTTTAGCACAAATCAATGGGATTTGTGCTAAATTGCATTTCTAGTGGTTGGTTTTCTCCATGATATTGTTTATTAGGACTGTACTTAATGATAACATAGGATAAAGAAACTGTTTTTCTTTTTCTATTGGGATTGCAAAGGTCAAATCTTTCATCATATCACTCACTGCTTTGCTGTTAACATGAATCTACTTTCTTATAAGTAGGGCCTAAGTTATTGTTTATGGCATAACATCAACTTCCAATTATAAGAAAGATTGAACATACTAAAACAGTGGCTCTAGTGCTAGTGCAGACATTTTGGTTGTTTTTATTGTCTAATGATCTTCAAGTTTGTCATGCACCAATAAATGAAGCTTCACAGTTCAATATTATAATCAACCCCATATTATTGTTTTTCTGGGTAATTCCATCCAAGTTAGTCGCATAGTTAACTTAATAAATAATAATCATAAAATTCCAACAAAATAGATTTACCCATTGTGGTTTTATGGACTTTGTGTAAACTAAAGTTCTTATGACTGTGTTTCAAAAAACAAAGTTCTTATGACTGCAAAATGAGAAGATGGTGATCCCATTACACATTCCAATTCTGGTTAGAATACAAACAGATATAGGTGTAGACACTTATTTTGGTTTTCAGAGTTAAACCAAACGAGCCCTTATTATTATTCAGTGACCAATTATGGAAACTGCCAAACTGGCAATAATAGCAGCCCATGAACCTAGAAATACAGCAGGCCCATCTATTTTTCTTTTTAAATACTATTAACTTCATTACAATATAATATATGTTCATATATATTTTTTCAACCCATTAAAACAGAATGAGTCAATGTCTATATTGGAGTTCGAACTTATAAAGTCCCATTACCTAATGCCTCTACCATTACTCAGGACATCACATTTCTTAAAATACTTGTGATGGTGTTATAGGAAACTTAATTAACCTAATAATCCAAATAATAAGTCCAAGATTGGACTTTGATAAATGTCTCTAAAGGAAACACACCAATACATTTTTCTTGATTTTTAGAATAGTAAAGAATTGAACAATTGCTTTTTAACTAATGTGGAACTTGATTTTTAGTATCATTTTTCTCCTACAAAAACATCTGCATAACATGAAGTGTGCGTTTGGAGCGCACTCATACGCCCCAGGGGTGCATTAGAGTGGCCACCACTTTTAACCGTTGAATCCTTAAAACAAATTGTTAGAAATGTTTTGTTTTCTCCGATTTTTGTCTCTATCCTACATGACAATTTAAAAAATAGTGTAAAAACTCAACTAGTAGAAATGTTCTAACTTTGTTTGTAAAAGTTATTCTAGCTGACCTCACCCGTAGCAGGCACTAATAAACCATTACTTATCGACCGCATCTACCAATCAAAGAGCACCACGGTAACTTGTAAACCGTCACCATGACAAAGATTGTGTGAGTTGAACTATTTATACTACCTTATTATTGAATCCGACACGAGCTCCCGTCACACCTGGTTGGCCTTATTCCTGTCCTCCATACTTGGTCTTACAATTTCTTCGATCACTTTATCTCTAACCCCTACAATCAATGTAATTTGCATTATCAATTTGACATAAAGATTTGATATTTTTTTCTTATGGTGTAAAACTGTAAAACTGGAAATATAACCATCTCAAGGTAGAGTAGATGTACTGTGGTGGGAAGGCCATGGGCAGGGCAGGGCAGTTGGCACGGAAACAGAGGATGAGGGAAATGGTTACTGCTATCTGAAATCGGAATTCCCCACCTCTCTTCTTTCTTTCCTTCCCTTCACGTGATTCTGACTCCGACCCTGCCTTTACACTCCTACTGGACAGGACAACTCCTGCCATTCTTCTATGCTTTTGTCGCTTACCCCTCGATTCCCTCCTTTTCTTTCACTTTCAATGGAAGTAAAACTGTAAAATTTCTCAAGCTATCCCCTTTAATTCCCGGTTCTTGACTTGTTTTCTTGTGTAAACAAACATGGTGGGGCTGCTCGTTATGGTTTTGCTGTTTGCTAGTCTTCTTCCATCTCCATCTTCTTCTGCGAGCTCGGTAATCCCCTCCGACGCGTCGGCATTGTTGGCGTTTCAGGTGAAGGCGGACTTGAAAGGGAAGCTTGGTTTTTCTTCAAACTCCACCTTGGGTTTCTGCAAGTGGAATGGCGTGCAGTGTAGTGAAAAGAAGGTGGTTCGTTTGGTGTGTGAAAGGGTGGGTTTGGATGGGGATTTTGCTCCGGATACCCTAACTCGGCTTGACCAGCTCAGAGTTTTGAGTTTGCAGGATAACTCGCTCGCCGGACCTATTCCCGATCTTTCCCGCTTGGTTAACCTGAAAGTTCTGTTTTTGGACCGGAATTTCTTCAGTGGGATTATTCCTCCGTCAATTTCTACTCTGCACCGCCTCAAAACCCTTGATCTCTCCCACAACAACCTCACCGGTAACATTCCGGCGTTTTTCAACGGTCTCGACCGGTTGTACTATCTCCGCCTCGACTCCAACCGCCTCAACGGCTCCGTGCCGGCGCTAAACCAAACTACTCTCCAGATCTTCAACGTTTCGCAGAATATTCTCTCCGGTCCCATTCCGGTGACGCCTACATTATCACGCTTCAGAACGACGGCGTTTTCCTCCAACAAAGCGCTCTGCGGTGAGATAATACACAAGGAATGCCGCCCTATTCAGCCCTTCTTCCACCCATCTCCCGCCGCCACTGCCCCGCCGCCGCCGCATTCCGCCAGTCAAAACGCACAGTTACGCGACGGCGGATTATACAGCCCCGGAAAGAAATCAAACAAAAGGTCCGTTCTCATAATCGGGTTATCCCTAGGGTTTTTTGTCCTCATTTGCTCCATTATCTGTTTCGCCCTAGCCGCAAAAAAATCGAGCAAGTCAATTTCGTCGACTCCGAAAATCGATTTGGACCCGATCGTCGCCGCCAACACGGAGGCGGTAATGAGAATCGAAGAAGAAAGCAACGAGCTAGAAGAGAAAGTGAAGCGAGTGCAGGAAGGAATGCAGGTGATGGGGAAAAGTGGAAACTTGGTTTTCTCGGTCGGCGAATCGCAGGTGTATACTTTGGAGCAGCTGATGAAAGCCTCGGCGGAGCTTCTGGGGCGGGGAACGCTCGGCACCACCTATAAGGCGGTGCTCGACAACCGTTTGATTGTTTGCGTGAAAAGATTAGACTCTGGGAAAATGGCGAGTCGGAGTAAGGATGAGTTTGAACGGCACATGGAATCAGTGGGCGGATTACGCCACCCAAATTTGGTTCCTCTCAGAGCTTATTTCCAGGCCAAGGAAGAACGCCTTCTGGTCTATGATTACCAGCCCAATGGCAGTCTCTTCTCTCTTATCCATGGTAACCCCTTGCCCTTCAAGAATTTTGCCATTTTTAAAAAAACTATTGCATGATTTTATCACCCATTCATAGTTTTAATTGGTGAGGAGTGATTAGGGACCTTAGTAACTACAAATTTTAGGTTTACTATGACCTTTCTTTATAATGAATTGTTAATAAGGAAGTTCAAGAATCCATTTTTGGAGCATGATTGATGGCAATCTTTGCTAGGTTTGAGATGACTTGTGTTGAATGAAAGAAGAGGAAAATATGAAATATGCATAGTTTTGAACATGGCTTAGGATAGTGACTGAGGAGGCATTAAAACACCAGACTTTGGCTGATTGTGTTAACACAGAGAATCTAGCAGCTGACTAGTCAGGATATTTGGGATACCCTTACCCTTTGCCAGTATTACTTTATTTGAATTGTTCTGACTGCCATGGTGATGAAGAAGTTGCTTGAGAATCTCGATTACTTCCTTGTAAAGCTAAAACCACAGAACTCTGGCGGTTTATCAGGGCGTTGTGGACAGATTGCAGACACATAGAATCTTTTGCCTTGCCCCAGGAATTAATTATGTTAAACTTGTCAAACTAGATACTCATTAGGTGCCTGATTATTAAACGCTTAAATCATGAGTAGAGACATACTTTTGTCATGTGTTCTGTGGCTGATCGTGAAGCTTTATCTGTGTGTGGTCGAGTGCTGGCCCTATTCATGTTACTGTCTATGCCCGCTTTAGTTTCACTTACATTCCCCCCTGCACTCGCCAGCCCTGCAATATCTAATCAAATGGATTGGATTTGCGGGGTTGTGATCAGCCATCTAAATTATTGATTGGTTGGTCGCCCTTGTATCGTTTCAGGTTCCAAATCCTCAAGAGCAAAGCCACTTCACTGGACGTCGTGCTTGAAAATAGCAGAGGACGTAGCTCAAGGCCTCTCGTATATCCACCAAGCATGGAGGCTTGTTCACGGCAACCTCAAGTCCTCTAACGTCCTCCTGGGATCCGATTTTGAGGCCTGCATTTCCGATTACTGCCTCTCCGTCCTGGCCAACCCCTTCTCAGACGACGACCCTGATTGTGCAGCCTACAAGGCACCCGAAGCTCGAAAACTAAACATGCACCATCAAGCAACCTCAAAGTCTGATGTTTACTCCTATGGAGTTCTTGTACTGGAACTGCTCACCGGGAAGCATCCCTCGGAACACCCGGTTCTAATGCCGGATGAGATGATCAAGTGGGTAAGGGCCACCCGGGACGATGATGGCGGGGAAGAAAACGCCAATAGGCTGGAAATGATACTTGAAGTGGCAATGGTGTGCAGTGTGGCGTCCCCAGAGCAAAGACCGACCATGTGGCAAGTGTTGAAGATGATCCAGGAGATCAAAGATGCCGCCATTATGGAGGATGGTCGTGAAATGGACCTACTCACCGGGACTTCTTGAGCACATACTATTATTTTTGCTATGTATATATATACACTTGAGCATGGCGATTGGCGACACAACTTTTCCACACAAACCCTTCTTAATTCTTCCCTTCCATTCTTTACTAAAGTAGCACAAGTGTTTTGCTTTCTTTTTTAGTACGTCCAAAGTTTACTTTATAATATAATAAAATACATCACATATTGTTAATTTAATTAGGATCGGTTCAACATAAATCTAATATATCCGCTCTAAAGCTTCTCTCGAGAACAATCGGTCTAACATAAATTTAAACCCGGTCGAACTCATAACCTTATAATTATTAACTTAGCGTGGTCGAACTCATAACCTTATAATTATTAACTTAGCGTGTTTCTACCATTTGTCTGTATACTCTACATACAAGAAATCTTCATCACTTCTAATCAATTTTTTTAGAGTGACTTTTAAGTTATTGAACTAAGCTTGCATCACTACTGCACTACATGACTGTAATTATTATATCATGGACTATGGTTCATATTACATTATGAACTCTGATACAAATATTCTGTACATTCAGTTAACACATTCTGTACTTACAGTTAATAATTTTTATACATGTAAACAAAAAAACTTGATAATTACTGACACATAATATGATAGCTATAGAAACTGTTAACAATCGATACAGGATGTGTCAAACAGAATCTGAATATTATTTTTGGGTGAGAGTGTACTATGCAAGGTAGACCCTGGTCCATGGTATAATTTGCCACATAATTCCCATGGAAATGGACTAAGAGAATTGATATGGGCCGACTAAGAGAATAAGCCCATTATCCATTCTATAACAAACAAGCCCAAATTCCCTGTTACCATATGGCGACGATCTCCGACAATGGGGAGGTGGGGCGATTCCAGAAATTCCTAGAAACTCCAATAAATAAATAAATAAAATAAAATTATTGTCAGTTGTCACTGCTACTGTCTGATAAGAAAGAAACTAAGCTAACCGCTCCAAACTCTGGTAACTGAAATGCCATGGACAGTGCGGATTCTGACATGATGGAGGCGAACTCCTCGTCGGCGCCGGCGCCGGCGCTTCCACCCGATCAGGACGAATTCGTCAGAAATTTGCTCACTATGGCTCGCCAGCTTATTGATCAAAACATGCCTTCTCAGGCTCTCCAAGCGGTGATCTTTTATTCTCAAATCCCTACTTTATTGTTTCTTTATGAATGCTATTATATCCTCTCCTGATTGAGCTTGATTTTGATGATTCTTACCTCATTTTCTAAATTTCTATTGCGAATTTGCTACTTCCGTTTGATATGCCCATGTTAATCGGAGCAGTTAGCTGAAGAAAAAAAAATGTTGTGATTTTGAAGCATTAATGGTTGTGCTGGTACTAAAATGCTTCACTCTTTTAGAGCATGATGGCAACTAAAAAAAAGCTAGACTTTGTCTTAGGTTTTTGGAAAACTAGGCCATCATTGATTGCTGAATACTGTTTGAGTCCATAAGGAAATGTGATGAGTTCTGAAGTGTATTAAAGCAGCTAGGAATAACTTGTCCTGGCTCCAATGGTAAAAGGGAAAACTTGACATCCCAATCAACATGATAGGTTGTCACTCAGATGATTTCCTAACTTCAAATATGCTTCTAAACTTCCCTGATGCTCCCTAGGATGCCTTTTTTATGTGGCATTTACTTGGGTATTTTCCAAAAAATGAAGAACCTTTATGTAACATCAACTGTTTGGTTGTTCCTTTGTGAATTTACAATCTTATTTGGATATTTGATTCTACAATAAAGTCTGTCATTCTGTGAATGTTGGTATGCAGGGTAGATTGTTCTAATGGCATTTAGTTTGGTGGATGCTAATTGTGTATTGTTTCATTCTTTCTGCTGACACTTTTCATGGTTGATTTTGCTGTTTATCTGGATTAGACTTGTGTATTCGCATTGTCTTGTAACTGTTGATACTAATGCTCTTGGTTAACAGGTGGTGATGGCAATGAGAGCAAGAGATGGGGAGGGGGCTGTACATCAATTGCTTCATCGTGCTCGGGAGCTATACAGTAACAGAGTGCAGGCAAGTGCAGCTGCAGATGAACTGGCTTCTTTGCTTGCTGAGTGTGCAATTGCCGAGGCCACGCCTCCCAACTCTGAGCCCTATGAACATAACACGGCAGATGAATCTGCGGAACTAGAGAAGAGTGGGACTTCAATACTATCAGAGACTGGAAGGAAACAAGTTATGTTGGATGCATTCTCTGATGGAAGCAGCTTTATCTGCTTTCAATGTGGGGGTCTGGTTAGCACAAATAGGAGAGACGAGCACTACTCCTTCTGGTGTGGTAAAATGTGAATTTTATCGCTCTCAATTGGAAATGCACCATCTATCTAGCTGACTACTCCACTCAGTAACCATCACAGGTGGTTCATTGATGGTGCTCCTAAGTCCTACCCCATTCAACTTTCAAGTGCAATGAATTTTCTATTCTGCAGCAGAATCTGATCTGAAACTCTGAAAGCAACGTTATTAGCATCTGAGGTTGTGGCTAATATCATGCAGTTAGAGAGTGAATATCAAGAATATAATGCGTCCTCTGGTATTGTAATCAATAACACTATTTTTCTCCTTATTGTTGTCATAGAATAATTGCTGGTCAGTTTGTCGCATCGAATGTACAATGATAAATCATTACCAGTTCTGAGGATTCAGTTTTTTGCTCTGTTTCCTTGGGCAAAATCCTCTTTGTCTGAATAGAATGTCATTTTATGGATAATATCCAAAATTCTTGATCTACATCCCATTTTTGTGAACTCAATTTTGTCAACAGCTATATAGTATGAGTTTGAGAAGGTTATGAAGTTTTACTTATATCCTGAAATAAATACTGTCCTTACAAACAAAACAGTGTACATTACAGATTTACACAGATCTGCTAAAGAATAGGGATTTTCCACTTGTTGATGTAACCTAAGAACTATACACAAAATCTAGCACCAGCCAATTATTGCAATACCAACATTCATCTCTTACATGAGCTCTGTGGTTAATTACTCGCCCGCACCTCTATGTAGCAGCAACACATTTCTGCATCTGTGGCTGCAGCTGATGATTGAATGTCAGAGTTACTCTCTTCACACACAAAAAAATGCAATGCAGTTATTCTATTACAGCTGAAACGAATCTCCCCCCAACCGCCATGTAAAATGCAGCCTGCACAGTGTCAAATCGCGGTATAATTGTAGATAAGTCTAAAGATGGCTTCTCTGTGTTGAACTTTTGATCATAAGCTGCAAGATAGCCTGATATAATGGTGAAGAATGAAAACTGGGATTTTACCTGGTCTTATTTCTGAGTACTTAACCATTAATTGGGTGCTGAAAACGGGTCAGAAGAGAATATACACCTCTCACACGAGCTAATGGCTACGTTTGATGTTAGGCAGAGGCAGTGTACGAGGTTTTGCCCTCATGATCGTTTCATCACTCTGTCTAATCAATTCGGATAGTCTCCAAGGTTTCTGCCATTTCCATTTGAACTGTAATAGCCATTGATGATGACTTCTCTTCCACCTCCATAGCTTACCCCCTTGCCCTATGATTGTTAACTTCTTCATTGAAACCTCTCCCATTGGCACCATCTGCCATCATCAGAATTTTAACACCAACCATTTTAAATGAGTATGGGCAAAATCTCAGGAAAGACACCAAATAAAGGGCGGAAAAAGAAGTCAAGAAGTGTAAAAGGAAGAACCTTCCGAGATTGATTAACAAAGCTGGCCGATTCTGTAACCAAAGCATTTGCAATACCGGCTGTATATTTGAGCTGTTTCTGTGCTGGCACAGGCATTGGAGACAAGGCACCAGTCATGTCATGGTTAGAATTCCCCTGTTGTATTAGTATTTAGTAACATCATAGTATGAAAAGAGATAAAGGAGTTTAAGGAAGCACAAATAAAGGGCCAAAGAGGATTATATCATCCACAAAAACCATGTGTCGTAAGACATCATTTTGGATCATGGAATACCATGGAAAACGATGGAATTTGAACAGCTAAAATAATTGGCCAAGAATACAACAAAATATGTGAAAATCCTACCGAATCAGATGTGGCTAGTACGATTGCAGCAGTTTGTTCTCGAACTTTGAGCTCCTTCTCAGCTTCCTTTCTTTTAATTTCGCTCTGTTGCAATAAACCTACGAGTTCTTTCATTTGCTCCTTCATTTCCTTAATTTCAAGTTCATTCTCCCACATTTGGCACCTAGCAAGCAGAAGTGTTCCTTCAATTTACTACAAGCAGATATTCTCTCTTTTTCATTCTTCTTTTAACCCTCATTCTAGTGGCTTCCTTTCTAGGGGAATTCTTTTGACAATGGGAGTAAGAGAAAAGAAGAAGCATTCATTCAAAGATTTAGCAAGTCAGTTGATACCTTGTGTCTGCAAGAGAATTGAACATATATTGAAGCAAGTTTTTTGCGTCCCCCATTGAACGTAGCTGATTCCAACGTCCACGATTACTAAAGGCTCGCTCTCGCTCTTCTGCTTCTGAAAGCTGCGAGGCCATTGCAACTAATGAATTTGATGAAATGCCTAGCATATTCTCAAGAGAAGCAATTCGTGCCATTCTAGAATTCGGTGATACTGAAGATGCCCTGAACAATTGTAAGCAAATAGGCTAAGCAAGAAAAATAGCACAAGCAATTGAAAGTTATATATATGGAATTTCAAAAAAAAAAAAAAAAGAAGATAAAATGTGCTATAGCTGCAAATGAAAGACGAATATTGCACCTAGATAAACCATTTTTGCCTCTTGGAGGGCTAATTCCTTTCGCGGCTAATTCATCAATTTGTCTCAGAGCAGCAAGCTCTTCTGCCAATGCAGCTCGCCTGGAATATGCCAAAGTGAATATGATTATGTAAATCAGAATAAAAATTTCACTCGGAAACAAGAATGAGCATGTTGGTTTACATACACTTGACTCTGTTTCTCATATTCATAACGAACTTCATGAATATTGACCATTACTTCAAGCTCGTTATCAAGCCAACGCTGCAAGGACTTCTCGTTGCTCTGAAAGCAGATCATAGCAGTAACATACTTTCAGAATGTAGGTTTTGGCACATAAAATAACATTGGTGAAGAAAAGAGAGATAACTACCTGCCCATTAGCTCCATATCCATTGCTAGTCACTTGATTAAAAAAAAAAAAGCAAAAAGGAATAAGAAGAAAAAGAAAACAAAAAGATCTTAGAGGTGAGGAACACAGCTATGAATATAAAGTAGAAAACCAAACGAGCCTTCTTAAATTTGTCATGGATGTTAACAAGTTCAACATTGTATGGAACTCAAAGGAAAGTAAACCTGAGTTTTCCCGAGCTGAAGATTTTCGCGCTTCTAGTAATTCTTTTAGCCTCTTAGTTGCCATTGCAGCCTCCTCTGTTTTTCTTTGAACAACCTGAGATACAGTTGCTTAGACATCAATGATTATAATCCAATCAAAAGCTAGTCTAATCCATGACCTTATAAACCCATATGTTTCTCCAGAATTTCTTCCATAGGAATGAATGAAATTTCACATAATCACATATGCAAAGATGATATTATTACCATCTTTTGACGCTGATTCAGAGCTAACAGTTTATGCCTCTCATACTCATTCCTTCTTCCCTCCTTCTTTAACTGCATTTAAAAAGAAAACACACATTCTATGGATCAGAGTACATATTAGAAACTAATGAAATCTATAAACTGAAAGAGTAGATATTAAGAAGGAAAACATACTATGCATATGAGCATATCTTATTCAAACATTTAATACAATTAAATCAATATTTAAACATTTATAGCAAGATGGAGTTGGTAAAAGCAGCAGACATTGGACCTGCATTAACTCCTTCTCCCGAGATGCCTTCCATTGCCGAAACTGTTCTGACTCTTGTTTGATCTTTTGTTGCAGTTGGACCTAAGACAGAATAATATAATTAGTGGCATATGATTACATAAAGAGTCCTCTTGAACAGAACTAAATCAAATGCAATCCTACCTTCTGTGCCTTGATGGACTGTATTTCGTCCTGTAATCTTTTTGCAGCATCATCACTCTTTTGTTTTTGTTTTAAAAGTTGAACCTGGTTCTCTTGTTTCTTCTTCAGATCTTGTATCTGGTGTGAATATTATTAAAAACCTCTTTCAGTCAAAAGCATAAAATTGCTAGCAGTCCAATCTATTTCTCTAATTCAAAAAGGAAATTGTTAGTTAGATGGACATGGAACCCACCTGTGATTCAAGGGTTTTGAGCTTCTGGGCATGCATATCTTGCAATTTCTGTGCATGTCCATCTGAATTAGCAGCAAGGTTTTCAACCTCAGTTAACAAGCGGTCTCTATCTTGCTGACAGGTGAAGAAGGGACATCAATATCAAATGTCAAGACAAAAATGCGAACTATAATTGTCTACAGGTCTAGGATCACCTCTACAACTCTTTTCTCCTCCTCAAGTTCTAGAAGCTTCTTTCCAAAATGTTGCTTAAGAGCCATCGTCTCCAACCCTCCATAGAGCTTCATTTCAGACTGGGAAGTTCTCAGACAAATAAATGTTGGATTAATCACCATTTGCTTAAGAACTAAACAAAGGAAATTTGCATAAACATAGAAGTATTCTTTAATCTAAGAGAACTCATCTAAATGATTGTGCTGCATAAGAACGGACAATAGACTCAAATTTGCATAAACATAGAAGTTTGAAGATACCTCTTTCTCTTCCAAACGCCTATTTAACTCATTCAACTCTTTGCCCATAGAATCTTGCAGAAGAGTATGGGTCCATTCTTTTTCTGCTTCTTCATCCAAACCTCCAGGATCACCTGCTGCTAGTATTTGTAAAAATGGATTATAAACCACTAATAAAATCTGATTGTCCTTTGAAAAACAACAGAATAGTTTATTCCACGTGATAGTTGGATAATCATTGACTAATCTTACCACTTTCAATCATTGAATAATCAGAAGACTCCATACTTTGCAAGCCCCTTTTAAGCCCTTCACTTCTTACTGAAAAGGCACCGCTTACCTGGGGATAGAGATTGGAGTTTTCAATTTAATGACCCGTAGAGTAATTCCTATATTTATAACACTGTTTTCATGATTATACAAAGGTTTAAGCTATACATTAGCATCTATTCCACACGGCTCAGAGGCAGCACATTTGCTGCGGTACTCGTGTAGTTCCCGACTCAGCTCTTCATTAGTTCTTTCAAGCCAACTAATCCTATCCTTCAATGCCTGCAAAATCAATGTATATATAATCAACCTTTTCCATGGATAATGAAGCGGGAATGCTACCCATGGCTCATATTTTAACAATAGGTATAAGGAAACAAATGTATTATGCACCTGCATTTCATCAGACAAAGAACCTCCTCCTCGAGCACAAAGTTCTGCCTGTAAATACTCCAGTTGTTGGCGCATTTTCAGCATCTCATTGGATAATGGATCTCTGTTAATCTGGTTGATGAGTGAAAAAAGCTAAGAACCATATTCCAATCTAAACCCATGGAAATGTGGATAAAGTAAAAGGGATTTTTTTTTGGGGGGTGGGGGGTACTTACAATTGGTTTGTTCTGTATGTTACGAGCCCGATTTGCATACTTCAGAGTGTTAAGAGTTTCTTCAGCATTTATATCAGCAGGGCTAATGCATGCTGGAAAATACATGGATTCATATGTATATAAGCACAAATAAGTAAATAATCCAAACATTATTACTTTTGACTCTATAGGTATCACTTTCTTGATGGATCTTTTTGTAGAGACATTAATACAAAATTGAGATATTTATGTATTAGAACACATTTTATAAGCCTATTCTAGGCAAGCATGTCTATTGAGAAAAAAAAAAAATTACCTATCATCACAGTTCTACTGTTACCGCCAAGTGAGTCCTGCCAATTTCAAAAAATTTTGGTTAGGACAAATTACTTGATATAGCAAAATTTTAAGAGCATATTGTTAGAGTAGCAAAATTATTTTAGGAGGCTAAGTTTGCAGTAAGGGTGCATCTAGGAATACTAAGAATTCAATCAAGAAAGTTATCTGTTAGTGAAAACCTTAAACAGCATATCAAACCTGCAATAGTCGTGTGAGTTTACTATCCCGATATGGAACGTGTACGCCTTCTTTCCTCTTTTTCTCATCACCTAGCGCACTAATAACATTTCCAAGAGCAAGAAGTCCCTTGTTAATGTGAACTCCTGTTAATGAAAATCCTCTCAACAACTTCATAATAACTAAGTCGTTCTAGGAATATAATACATGAGAAAAGTTACACTGACCTTCTTTAAAACGGAGACCATCAGATCCTGTACGTTTTGCTCGTTCTGATCCAGCAAGATCTACCAAATGCAACTTGGCACAGAGATATTCTTCAGTCAAGCAGTCACTAGTATTTCCATCACTGGAAACCATCGAATTCATCTTGCGCATCTGCTCTACTGTAATGGTGAAGATGGCATGAGAGCGACTGAAAAAAGGAAAGAATTTAAAACAGAAAAAGGCCAACACAGTCAGTAGTGTGGAAAAGACCTTATTTTGAGATCGTTCTCTGACCCTATGGAACTAAGTGAGTTGCCAAATAGCTGGCATGTCCATTAAATCATGCAAAACTCACAAGCATGAAGCAAGTAAAGAAATAGAAAAAAAAAAATTCACTTCATCAATTGAAGCGTGTCACTCTGTCTAGGTGGATCCTGGCTCTACGGTCGTTCAACTAGGCTATAATGCAGATGTGCTAAACCACACTAATAAATCGAATCCAATCATATAAACCCATATGTTTTCTCTTATTTTTACAATGTGGGACTGTTTAACATATATTAACCAACCTTGACTGGTTATTCATGTTTGTGCTGCCTGTTGCTCTGCTCAGTGATCCTTGCTCCAGACATTCAGCCATTTCTTTCAAATTTCTCACACTACGCTCAGTAGACCCTGCCAAAGTAATTACACCATTTGATGTTTCACGGATTTGTATTGGCGGTTTCCCAGGGATGTGTACCTTCCCAACATGACCGTTAGCTGTCTCTGATTTGCTAACAGAACTTGTATCTAGCAAATCTCGTACTTCTTCTTTATGTATCTGTATACAACGAGAGGTTTATTACACACTGCTATTGGAATAAATACGCAGACTACTGACTACCACTTGTCCGCCTCATATATTGGTTTGAGCACAAACATTCCATAAACTATATATATGGATATGGAGTTGATTATAGGCTTATAGCCTATAATCTTTAACTCACTCGTTGAGAGCTACAAAGTAAAATGAGTAAATGACAGTGTGCAGTCCATTATAAAACATGCAAATCATCGTTTCAAAGGAGAGTGAAAAGGGTAAACCGTAAACCTCAATGTATGAGACATGCAGTTGGAATTCCGTTTGGTGCTTCAAGGTTTCAATTTTGCCGAACAAAGCGTTCATAACTTGGGGAATAAGTCCTGTTTGGAATCCATCTTTGAAACCTGTACCCATGGTGTATGTCTTTCCTGAACCTGTCTGTGTTATGCTTAAATGTCAGTTCACGTGCCCATGAAACAAAAAAGGAAGGCATCTGCTGACCTTCAAACGCACTTCCATTAGATACACATACAAGCGATCTTACTAAAGGCAAAGATTACCTGACCATAGGCCAGAACAGTGGCATTATAGCCTTGGAACAAACCATCAACAAGAGGAGCAACACACTCTTCATACATGGACGATGGGGGAGAGCCAGTGCTACCGTAAACATGATCAAAAGTAAAGGAATGTGAGCCTATTAACACCTGCATAACAACATAATCAGCAGCAGAATTGTAAAATTAAAATATCAGATGCAGCCTTATCATTTAACCAACTACTCCTATGGTTAGAAACTTGGCCATTCTCAAACTCTAATTTCTTGTTAACCAAACTCGGACTAACCAATCAAAATTCAATGCCAATGAACTTGTTTATGGAAGGGGTATATCAACTATCCATATTCATAAATTTAAAAATTAGTAGGCTTTCCTTATAAAATAAAAATGTAAAAGAGCAAAAATTCCCTGAAAGAAAGACCTTCAATACTGAAATGTACATGTGCTATCAGACAGTAATGCTAGAGCACAAAACAGAAAGAGACTAAAATCAGAAAACACTGCAGGGATCATATGAATACCAAATCCCAAACTGATACATGCAGAAGTTCCAAATTTCTGAGAAGAAAAGCTAGAGTCTTTGAGAACTCCAGCACCATAACAAGATCTAGATCTCCCAAAAACCATGAATTTTGATGGAAAAAGGCCATAATAAAGCAACTCCAATAACAACACAGCATCAAAGACATTAAATTCGCAGCAATTCAGCCCAGAATCAGATAATGGGCAATGAAAGTACCTGAGGCTTCCCAGGGACCACAGTAACACAATCTTTACAGCCCTGAAGCTTTTCATCTCCAATGAGTGGCCTAATATGAACGGCAACTTTCACAGAACAATCCTCCCCAGAATTAGGAGCTTCCATCGAAAACTATCCCCAGCCAGGCTCTTTGCTGCGCTGGAGGGAATTGAAGAAGAAAAAGCCAAACAAAGGAGGGGAAGTGGGCAAATGTGTTTGTGAGTTGTAAAAAACAGTTAGCCAAGAAGTAGAAAGCAAGTTTAGGGACCTGAAACTGATGCTGCAACTATACACAGTGAAAGAGAGAGATGGAAGAAACGCCAAGAAACTATTGGGAGAATGAAAGAAAAAAAGCAAACCGCAGAGAGGGGGGAAATAAAGGAAAAGGGTAGTTGAGAGATTGAACAAATGCTTGGAGGTGTATTCCAGAAGATTCAGTGTGTGCAGTGTGTGTATTTAGCGCAAACAGTAATTACTACTACAGTGACAACCTCAACAAATTCTTGTCAACAGCTAGCTTTCCTTTTCTTGGTCGACACTGCAATACGGCACAGAACACAGATACAAGGTAGTTTGAGTTCCCAGCTAATGACGACTCGCCGAGTGATGTGTTTTAATTGACTTGACAGAAATGCCCTTGGCGGCTCGTAACGGCTATTCTAGTTTCCCGTCGAAAACCGCAACAGTTGTCCGTGCCACTTTCGGTCGGTGCGATATTTACCTGTTTGCCCTTTTGTTACTTTTATCACATTTAAGAGCGTATATTTCGATAATCCCAGATTAAGACTAATCCTTTATTAATCACAGCTTTATGATTCATTTTCTAAAACCAATGACAATTAATAATCAGATATTAATACAACTTCACATAACCTACAAAGAATGGAATAGTTTATTCTATAGTTTAAGGATAGCGATGGGCATTTTCTATTTTTAATAATTTCTTGTTTTTTGTATTTAATGAAATGATAGCCTAGTATCAAGATTGTGGTTTTTGTCGATATAGGTTCATCGAAATGCATAAAGTAAAATTAAAATAATATTAAAGAATATTCTTATAAATCTAATACCTATTATAAATTAGGGGTCTCAAAGCTAGCACAAATTATATTATTTTGTTAAATTTAGTATCATATAATAGGTGGGGCCGTAGTCTAGTGTGCATAGGGTGTTAGAATTTGTGCATAATTGAGTACACTAGACGCTAAAATGAATTTTTAGAATGGGAAATATAAATGGTCAAAACTATTTTGTTTATGTTCGATAAGTCCAACAAAATTAGATGTGTGTGATAATAAGCAACTAGTATACATTCATTATTTAATTGAAGACATATTAATTTATAGAAAAATTTTGTAATGTTTCTTACTCCCACGTCTCTTTTTCGCCAACATTCTCTTGATCAAGTTCGTTATACAAAATATTCTTGGTGAAGTTTACATCTCTTTTAACTTATAATTTGCAAGCTATTACACATGAGCAGAGTTTATCCCGTATGTATCATCAAATAGTGGTTACGAGTTTTCCAAGTCACTCAATAAAAAGAAAAAATATCCGAATATGTATATAAGTTAATAATAACCACATAATAATCATTGCTATGCAAATTAGCTTGCCTTGAGTTTAATGATCTCATATTAGGATGGTATCTTTTGGAGGAACTCTGTCTATTGTTGACGGTTGATCTTATAGGTATTGTTTAGTTTATTATATTTTTTTGTTATAGTGTACT
The DNA here is from genome assembly GCA_003576665.1 of Ipomoea trifida. Classification (NCBI taxonomy): domain Eukaryota; kingdom Viridiplantae; phylum Streptophyta; class Magnoliopsida; order Solanales; family Convolvulaceae; genus Ipomoea; species Ipomoea trifida. The sequence continues at coordinate 30,746,698 of CP025644.1, forward strand.
TTTCTTCCTTCATTTAAATAAAATCACAGTGAATCAAATTAAAGAGTGAATTTGAAGAAGTAATTTTTGTGAAGGAAAATATATAATTTTTCTTGGCAAGTTGGCGTAGATAGATCTTTCCCCAACTTCTAAAAATTGCAAAAAATGGGGTGTATATTAGGCAAGGAAGAAGCTATGTGAAAGGCTTAAAAGGGCAGCTAGCTAGAAGTCTAAACATAGGCTCATCTATCGTTAATAATAGGATTAGAGCTTAATTACATGCATTATATTTTCCTAATTTTGTAAACTAACTACATTGCCCGTCTACTTCATTTATATATATATGTATAAATGGACCCATACTTTATTAGGCATTAATTAACCCTGACCACCCCAACCATATATTTTTTTTGAGTATGCCCCCAACCATACATAATACAACATATACTTAAATTAATAGAATAATAGTGTAAATCTTTTATAATTTAACTAAAAGTCTCAGGCTTAAACTGTATACTCCTGATTATGGTGACGAGTAGTTGTTGCCGGCATTAATGCATCTTAATTCACATCAATCACACCATAATAATTGTGGATGCAATTAAATAGAGATTAGAAGGGTTTTTAATTAATTTTTTTGAATACAACTAACTTGGTTCAAACTCATGACCTCCCAAATAGGAAAGACACTACTCTGCCATCTGAGCACAAGGTGTTTGACAATTTTTTTTTTTGTTTAATTTAGTGTGGTTAATTAGTAGGATGGCCTGGCTTGGCCAATGGTCACTTTCATCTGACTAGAAACGAAGAAACGTCCACAAGTTTTGGTGCACAAATATCAACATACACATACACGCCAAACCATTTATTCAATGTTTTTGGAGTGTACCATAAGGTTAGGTTAGGAGACTTGAGAGTTGAGACTGAAAGGTCAGATACTGTAGAAATTGACCATTAGTTCAATGCCCTGCTTACCCATTTGTTTAATCGTGGTCGTCACTGCATACATATGTATGTTACCATTCAAACCTATCACGCTTTAACTAACGTAATGTCTTTTAATTAAATTTTTTTAAAAAAAATAGAATTAAAAAAATGACCAAACGCTAAATCTAAAAGTTACACGGATCGGATCATCGGATCTGTATTGCAACACATAGTACATTAACAGCTCATTCCTACCTACAGTGTATACGTACTCCGGGCAAGAATACACATATGACTTCTTCAACAACGTTAAAATGGTGTCCCCTATACTCAAGCATGGGTAGGGTGACTCACATTATAGTATTCAATTATTGACCATGCGTACGTACGTTCATATTTGCTTCTTCATCATTTGTAATTCAACTCTTTAATATATATAAATAACGTCAAATATAAACAGTGTCGATCATAATGCACATAATAATTTTTGTTGGTTTTAAAAATAATGGTTTTAGCATTTTATGCATGAATGCGACCACACTTTGATAACAAATGTGGATAAGATTTTTTTTTTTTAATAAATAAATGAAAGCTGCCATGCATGAGATGAGTGGTCCATGACGTTCAAGAAGGTGCACAGTACATCTGGAAAACAATTCAAGATTAACGTCTTAGCTGTAGCACACGGCGGTTGCCTAGTGGTCCACATAATTTGGGCGGTCAACATGCAGCAATAACACACCAAAACCTAAACCACCACAAAAAAGCTGTAAATCAGAAACCAACCCAGCCAGCTAGCTAGCTCCAAAGTTTCTATCTTGACAACGTAATTGTTGGAGCAGAAAGTCGTTGGAGCGGCCATTTGTTGTAATGACACTTTCTGGCCTTACTGAAGTTGGAGCTTAGCTTTTCAAACATGGTAATTACACATAAACGGTTAACTGCATACATACATATATATATATATATATATATATATATATATATATATATATAGATATGTTAACGCTATTAACATATTATATGTTTGCAATTATAATATATTATGTGTCTACAATTAACATATTTTGTATCTACAATTACCTGTCTATGCATATCACTGTAATTATTATTTTATGTGTTGGTAGTTAATATGTTATATGTGTTTTCAAATAATTTTTTTTTTATGAGGAGTGACTCGAGCCGATTTTAATTAGTGTCTGGCTAAGATTGATCAAAGACAAGACAGTATAGTAGAATAGAAGTGAAGCGAACATACTGGCCTGACAATATACTCAACTACACATGACACTCCCTTTTGCACATATAAAGAAATGACTCAAATGAGAAATGTTCCTAGCCGACATCTTCATCCACAAGTAAGAATGGTCTGCGCAGGAGCTTTTAGAGCTGATAGAAGCAATTGATTATTATATGGACGAATTTAATTCAATTCAATTAAATTCCCCCCACACATCCCTCTCCATCTTTCCTTTTCTTAACCTAACACTTTGTTCCTATGATTTTTCCTTTCTTACGTTACTACCTAAAAACATGCCTACAATACCCAATCTCCCTAAACTAAACCTTGTTTTGTTTTCGCAAATTAGTTTTAATTTGTCATAATTGGAAAGTAAGCCAACCTAGCCACCTTTAATTAACAAACAATGCAAAAAAGGGATTAATTAACAGTTAACACAGCGACTTAATACTTGCCGCCGTAATTAATTAATCATGCTCTTAATCCTACAATAGCTTCCACTTTAGGGTCATAAATCCCTCTCAATCCTCCTACGTGGCCATATACATCAAATGCAAAAAAGAACAACATAAATGGAAAATGATGTAAGGATCCTAAATCCCTTTCTTGGGTTGGATCCCGTCCCTAAAATTTAACTCTAATACTAATTTTGGTGTTTGGGTACGTAGCTACATTATATTAGTATTAGAAAGCTAAGAGGGGGGGGGGGGGGGGGGTGAGGTGCAGTGGTGGTGTCCACAATGGCAGACTTTATGCCCAACTCGATCAATCCCTCTCATCGTTTCCCCCCTTTGTGCTTTATACACATGTCCAACTTTGCAATATCACATGCCTCTCCCCATCTCAACCCTTATTCTCTCATCATCCTTCTTTTCCACTTCTTTTATCTTTCTGTCTCCTTTCATGACATCATTCCCATTAATCCTAAATCCTAATACAAATGTCTTATATCTCATTAGTTTTTATCTAACCCTCTCTCAGGACAACCCAGTCGAGTTAATATGAGATTTCAAATTTGTTTTTCATAAGAGTTGTCTATTGACCTTTTTGATTTGAAATGATCAGATATGGACAACATAGACATACATTGAACCTGTAATTATAGTGTCTTCATCTGCAAAGGAAAATGGTACTCCGTATTTGATTCCTGCGATGCAATCATGGTACCTCTGGTCCCTCTTGCAATCTGAATGTGGTTCCCTTAGATTTTGTTTTGGTTATCTTCCGTACGTGCATCATCGTTTGATCCTTTTCTTGGATTGATATTGGATGTCTACTTGCAACAAGCCCAATTCAGGCCCATAAGATATTGTAACCTGGATTTTTGGGTTTGATGCTAAATATGCATTAATGGATGTTTGCCCTTAATTTAGCAGGTTGGCACTTCAAAGATTTGATGGATTATCCAGATAGCCCAAGCCCAAGAGTTGCGAGGCCCTTAATCCAAAACTACCTAAGAAATAGTATTGTTTTTTTTTTTTTATGTACTTATAGTTTTTACTGTCAGATATAGTGACTAATCCCTTCGCTAAATTGTAGACGCTTCTATTCGGTGAGACAACTGAACTAAAGATTTAAGATTACTTCAATCTAATCTCATGATCTCCAAATTAAGTCTAAATAACATTCCTATTTCGTTTTGATTATAGTTTTAGTTACGTAGAAAGGTAATGTTTTCCATTAACTACTGCTTTTACTTTTAATTCATTAGGGTTTTAACAACGTCAACCCATAATTAATTAAAGAATAAATTAAGATTCCCAAGGCACGCTTTTAAAAACAGCGGTCATGTTCATGCATCTTAATTCGCAATGGCAACACCGATGCACCATATCCTAATCAAGATTACACAACTCATCCCCATCTTCATCTTTTTCATCTTCTTTACTCTTTCCATACCATTCAAAAGGACATCTGGAAATCACAACCACCATTTTCCAATACCTTTGAAATCAGAGAAACACGACAAATTAAAGGGGAAACACAAACAAACTGATTCTCGTATGAAATTCCAAGTATGATTGTGGTTTCTATCAGGATCATATCGATGTTATTATTTATTACTCCATAATATTCAGTATAATTATATATGATATATTTAATTATATTATTAAATTTGGTATTAATAATACTTAATACAATTATATATAATATATTTAACTGTACTGTATAAGCACTGTTTGTTTGTATTTGTATTGATAAAATAAACATAAAGTGACATAGAATTAAGTGTCTCCTAGGAGAAAGGAGCCATACCAAAACCTATGTAGTTGTGACATGTCTCAAATTCCTACTTCATACAATGTTTAATAGAGACAAAAACAGAATTGTAGCATATGGTTTTTTTTAGTTCATTTTATTTTTATTTTTTTATGTAATTTGTGTATTACTATATTACATACCGTAACAAAATTTACTATATGTAGTATGTACACATTCAGACAGTAATAACAAGGAACTTTCCTTGTTTACGGAATAACAAAATCTACAAATACTTATTAGTCGATTAGTCGACCTCGACTTGCAAAATCTACGAAGTACTTATTAATAAAAAAAAAAACACCATATGCAAGGAGGTGAATGTAAAGAGATAACATAAAAAAGAAAGCATATTTTTCCTAAATTTTGTGAATCATTTTGCTTATCTACAAATCAATATTTTTCTGGTTACAAGGAAGGCAATTCACACAAAATTTTGCAGCCTTCATTCCAGAGAAAAGGGGGGAAAACAAGAAATTAATACAAGCAAAGTATGATTAAAAGAAATGATCTAATCTAATGATGATGATGCTATAGAGTGTTGGGATTTTTCCCTGAACTATCCAACACAATTTCAAACAGCTCCCCTTCAGATTCCAAGTCAAAATCTATCTGCTTCAGATTATTCACACTGTGGCCATTGCTCCTTGCTGCAGTTGCGCTTCTGTTCAGCCACTGGGAATCGATTCTCCCCATGGAGAAAAGCTCCTTGCTGTCTTCATACCCTATAGCTGCTGGAGAATTGCTTGCCAGAGGGCCAATGAAACATGGATTTGGAGTTCTCTGCAGATTTGCAGGTGCATACTTGAATGCACTCTGCCCCAGATTCACCACAACCATTATGTCAGCATTTGCAGCTAAAGTTGGGTACAGTGGGTTCCCAAATTCCTCGGATTTGCAGTGGATTTCATGGATAAGCTGTGAATCCACTGTGAAGAATACTTTCTTCTGGGTTGGATTGTACCCACACCCAATCACCTTCTCTGCTGTCCCCCATTCTTCCCTTTCTGATTCATTCACTAACATCATCCCTAATCACATCAAAAACACCAAGGTAAGTATAGGACAACATATCCCCAGCACGGGTAATTCAGTTAGTTTCTGCATAACAGATTATGGTCAAGGACACAGAACTTAGTACTCTGATAACACTGTCACAGTGTAAGAGTTTCACTCATTCCTAGGAGTAGTTTCTTGTAAGTACGATCCTCCCACTTAATGGGTTACCCCTTTACAATTCTATGAGTTGGCAGGGACCCTCTTGTGGAGGTGATCCATTGTGGGCAAGTCATTAGTTCTTACACTTAATGAACCATTTAATCACCCTAATTTACCCTTCACAATCCTGTCTGATAGCGAAATGTGGGCAAGTGATTGACAACATATTTGCAAATGATGTTTGGTTCTAGGAAATGAAAAGTAGAATGATGTTTGTTTCTTACCATCAAGACAGACAGAACCGTTTGAGTTGAATCCAATGGAACCAGGATAGCTCCCAGGAAGCTTTAATGGAAGAGAGCCACATCCACTTAGCCCTACAGACAGGGCAACATGATTCCTGTTTTCCTTTCCATCGCCGCTTGGATTCTTGGGTGTTTTTGCATTAATGTCGTCAGGAATAAGCTTAATTTTGTCATCTTGTGATCGCCGGCTCTCTTCTTGATCATCACAGGGCAAAACTGTGATCTCAAAATAAGCTTCTTGTGGGAACGGCGAAGCCCCCAATGGCGGGCCCGGCAACGGGAGACAAGTCTTGATTACCGACGAAACGGGAGCGCCCATTGCCGTGAAATTGTGTCTGGTGCTCGTGATTCTCTTCAGGACGTCGGAGTTACACCGGAATTGGATTTTCTGCATGAAATCCGCCGACCCCGGCGAGACTTCCCAGGTAATCTTCGCCGCCGCCGTTTGATTCCCGTGGTCGCCGGTGCCGCAGGCGCCCAACAACGACCTCGCCGATTTAACCGACGGCGACGGCGTGTACGCCGTGAAACCGAACTGCGACCACCCGTTCTCGACGGCGTCCGTGACTAACGACGGGTGATCCGCCCAACTGAAAAACGCCTTCGCCGACGGCCCTCGCCGGAAAACGTAGTAATTGGTTTTCTTGGTGCCGTTTCTGTCGAGATGATGAAGACTCACATGGTGAAGCTGAGATACCGATCTCCCCGCCGGCCCATCCTCCATAATCTCCGATCGCCGTTCTTCAACCCGTCCTCTCCGGCGACACAAAACTTTCCGGACAACCAAAATCACCAGAGAAACAAGAACTCCGGTCGACACCGCCGCCAACGTGATCTTCAACCATTCTTCCATCTCTCCAGTCTCCGCCAACTGCAAATTAAAATCCTCACTTTTCTGGGAAATTCTTGAAAACAGGAAAAGATGTACAGAGAGGAACAGAACAGAGATGCCTTTTGTTCAACATAAATATGAGGGCAGGCGTGGACTATGAACGATTCAAGAAAGGCTGCAACAGTGAACAAAAAAGACATAAAAAAAATTTTACTTCATTTCTGCTAATACCCATAAACCCCAAAAACCAAAATCAATTACAGTGAGTCAAACCATGATTTCTGTAACCTCGTATGAATTTCAGAGGACAAAATTTGAAGATCCTATCCCCACGTGTGTCAAAGATCATATGAGGTCGGTTTTTTACCCACGGTGACTGTTTTATCTTGGGGTTTAAATTTAATTAGTTGTCTTTATTGACTTGTGTATATCATAAATATATTCATTCCGTTTAAACCCGATGCCTATTCTCTGCATAATATAAATATATAGAAACGTGTTTTCAACGGGAGGGGCTTAGAGGTATGACCTTCTAGATAAGTTAAGAAATTGAAGGATTATAGTTTTGAATTTTTTTTTCCTAATATTTGTTGTTTCAATCAAATTAATTGAATAGGAATTTGATAGCGTAAAATAGACAATAGTATAGGAATTTGTTACAGTGTAATGAAAGGAATAGAGTGTGTAAAATAAATATGACGATTGGTCAAGAGACTCTGGACAATCATATATTATTATTGAGTAAGATGAGTGTAATGAAAATGAGTACCAGATGATCATTGAGTCGGGATGAAGTAAATGACTTATAGGCGTTATAGCGCACATTGAATCAGTCTACACTAAGTTGGTTTAGTGTTGTGCCTCCACGCATCTCCTCTTTACTGACTCGTCAAATCGAGTTGGTGGTGCAGTTGTGCCTAACGCCTAATTGTACTCTTTCTCTTCTGTTGCACATGATCTCCTCGATTCTAGTAAGCTATACTTAAAGGTGCAAGTCGAACTACTAGACCGATCAAGTATGTATAACCCATTCGAACATTTTTAAGTTCCCAAGATATAATAATAAATTATATTTCAATCAAATAATAGGTTAGAAATTATTATCAAGTTACTTATTAAAATGTTAAATTATTCATAATTAATTAAAACATATTTATTACGAAGTAATTTTTAACTTTAATATAAATATAAACTAATCACCTTTAAGTTTAGATGACTAACACTTGTGTAATAGTCATGTAATATTGACATAAATCATATAATCATCCAAATGCACGATATTAATTATGTTTTTTTTTTTTCCTTTTAAAAATAGCATTAAAACCTTGATGTTAGTCAAAACATAATTAATGTTTTGCCGACCGTTTCTTGAATAATTAATTGCAAATTAGGTAGACGTGCAAATGATAAAGATGTTGCCATCAAATCGAAGTAAAGCATAACCAAAAGACTTGCATCCCTTAAGCCATTGACGTTTGGGACAAAAATGCAATGGACTAATAACCTTCAAATTATTCGCGGTATAAATATAATCATTAGTTTTTAATGAAATAGTCAATTTAGTATTTTCATTATCATATTTTACATATCTTATTTATTTTTATTCGTTAAAGTTGTCTTACATTCTTTTTTTCTTCTGCCAAAATTGTCTTACATTCTCACATTATTAACCTTGGCCCAAAAACCTAAACTAACAGGAAAACATAGTCCAAATTATCGACTTCGGCCAAATATGAAGACTTAGGTGGCCAAAGATCATGGTTGAGGATGAGGACACCAAACACTTAATATAGTCACAATTAAACTATTAAAAGCGTTATTACTAGTCAAAGTTGTCTTACATCTCTACGATATTTTAGCATTGGCCAAGGGCCCAAACCAAAAAAAAAAAACTTAATTCAACTTATCGCCACTAGTCGAATATGAGGATTCGGGTAATACTCAATACTTGATGACACTCACAATTGAACTGCTAAAAGTGTTATTTTTTCAGTCATAAGCTTTTGGCACGTTCGCCGGAGAAAAATAAAAGTGGTTGTCTACCAATGAATATGTCATAACTAATTTCTGCCTTTTTTGTGAAAAAATATGTTGAACAATGTCTTTTTTGGTTCTCTTTGCACGCCATTGATGAGAAAAAGGACCAATTTAATCTTCTTTTTATTTTCAAAAAAAAATAAAAAAAAAATCTTCTTTTTCAATGCCATTTTTCTTTTCTTTTTTGCTTTTATTACCCCTTTTCCTTTTCCCGGCCTTTTTACAATTTCAAAACTGAACCCTTCTTTTTGCAGTGTCATTGACTCGATTTGTTTATTATGGACTATGGCCCATTCTCCATGTTTTGGGCTAAAGATACCATCACATATTGTGAATGGGTATAATAGGCCGCTATATTTTGTAGCCCAAACCAGCTTGATCAATAAAAGTTATATAATTGGCAAATTATGCTATGCACTTGGGTCCACCTTAGTCCATGTTCACAATTTAAAAATTTTTGTTCATAATTTTAGAACTTAATATACAAAATTACATTACTCAATATACAAGATTACATTATTCAATATTCACAATTTTGTTATATAAATTTAAAAAATGTGTTATACTATTGAATATAAAGTTATGAAATTGTGAACATAGAGTTCTGAAATTGTGAACATAGAGTTATAAAATTGTGAAAATAGATTTCTGAAATTGTGAACATAGATCTGACCGGGTCAATGGCATAACAACCGTATATCATTCGCACCACAAACTATTTGGTAATTTATGTTATGAAATTATGATCATTAAGCATATACCCTAAAATTAGTGTTACCTGTGGGGATCGATCTCACAGTGAAAGACTCACGAAAAGAAGTAAATTTTTTCTGCCCCATAGTTTTTTTGAGGAAAATATTTTCGAAGGGGAGGGTGGTGTTTTGTTTTTCATGAGATTTGAAAACAAAGTATCACATGATAAGATTATTTTACCTTTATAAAACATTCTTAATTACCTTAGTCCAAATGTGTATACTAATTTTCATTATATTATTATAATAAAGTATATAAATATAATATTTTAATTTATGATATTGTATTTTATAAATAATAATATTTATTCTTAATTTTTTACCTAACACACAAAATTTTGATGTAGACACTTGTATTAGGAATTTAAGATCACATAAACAAAATAGTTTATCAATACTTATCACATAAGAGTAAAATTTGGAGTCCATGCAATAGAATTTTTATTTTATTTAACACTGACAAAAACCATAAAATAGTATACAAATGCATCTCCCCTCTCCTCTCTTCTTATTCCTTACCTCACACAAAAGTTTTTTTTAAAAAATAGTAATGGGAATGCTCTTAGTGTTTTATGAGCATGCAATTGGGTATTAGAAGTTAAAGGCGCAGCCAAAGTAAATATAATTTGTCGATTTGCAGCGCCGTGGAGCTGAAATTGCAGGCGGCCCGGCCCCATTAATATAGAAGTATAGAACGAGTTTGAATGTATATATATACAATATAGTGTTAGCTTTATGCCTTTATCCTTCTCAATCTGCAGATCTGACCCATATATACGCCGCCGATACGCAGCAAGTGTGGTGGATATATGGCGGCATGCAAAAACTTAATTGTCGATTCGATCATTTTGGGATAATACTAATGAAGCAAGTGGCATGGCGGCAGCACATGTCTTTTTGTTTTTCATACTATTCCTCAATTTATTATCCTATCATATCTTTGCAAGCGTCACCTCACAATTACCAAATTAGCATCGTCTTTTGCTTAATTCTTGTCATTTTATTTAAGGTAAGGTGAGCAATTACACCATTCCGTGTACGTATTTCGCGTCTCATCAATTCATATCTTAATTATAATTTAATTATAATTATAATTTAAGCCATCAATAATGTTAATAACTTGTGTCTGGTGGGAAATATTCCCTGAGCCTATGACCGTATACGGTCCGTACAGGTTGTGTAGCACTCTAGATTCGTTCCCGACCTCCGAAGCTCGGGATGCCTCTCCCGAGCTACATTACTTCTATATGCCGACCAGCGCAAATAACCGCATTCAGCCCCACCAGTCCGCCTTTTGGGCCGATCAAACGTATTGCAACGTATGGACACCTTAGTATAGTCCTTAAGTGCCCTGAGTGCCCGGCATGTATCCCGGCCTCTTGACTCCTATAAATAACACAATTATTGCTGGTAAGATAAGACTATTGGCATTTTTACCTAACTCCTATATAAACTCTAGAGCCTCCGATCCACTGACGATCACTCCCGAGCCCGCATACTATCATCACAACGTAGATTAATCGTATAACTTAGAGTATTTACCACGTCAATCTCTATGATGCAAACCGGACAGAAATAACTACAACATGCATAGAGGGTTTTCCCTAGCTATCCAGAGTGAATACTTTTTTTTTTGTTAGACTCTGAGGTGTCCTGAATATGTCATAACTATATAAGACACCTGTAATAAGCTTGTACCATATTCAAAATAATTTTTGTTTGCACCGGGCCAATCTACTGATAAAGTAATGGACATTATTTTTTTCATACAAGAGGGTGTTGTGTGTACTTTAACCCACAAGAATGGCATCGTAACATTACCAACCCTTATATCATTATTTAATTTGATTTTTTTTATCAATCAAACGTGCATAAAACGTAAAGAATGAATGATTGAATTTGAGAAGTGGAATTTGAACCAAGCTAAGGCCACAGCCCACAAGGGGGATAGCAATAAAGCATATTAGCATGTATGTATATTAGTATATATGTATATATATATATATATAGGTGCAGAGGCCACCACTCACCAGCTTTCAAACAGGCATAGGTTGAAATTGATTGGGGCAATTTGCGTGGACGAAATGTCTTTCTCAACCGTCTCAACCCCCCTTTGTCATCATCTATCACCGACTTAGTCATTTCTTTTATCTCTTTCTTCTATATATTATATATATATGTATGTATGTATGGATCCCCCACTTTGCAATTGAAATATAATCTCCACATTTATATATATCATGGCATTCAACACAACTGTACTAAACTAGTGTTAAAGTCACTGTCACTATTTCAATCATCACCTATAAAACTAATGCATCATTTAATTAGTTTAGTCAGTTGGACCTTCTGTGCCCAAACCATCACCCACCCCCTTCCTACTACTTAATGTATTTCTTTTAATCATTTTATAAGCTCAATAGTTGGTTCCTCTGTAGTAAATCATGAACAATGGTATAAGATGAAGTCCTCGTAACGGTTGTGTGAGAGTTTCATATGATGTTTGATCTTTTCACCTAGAGCCGTTGAATTATTATGGTTTACCCTTCAATTATCTTGTTAAGCTGCGTGGGATTCCTCAGGTGAAATATTCTTTTTCTTTTCTTTAAAAACATTAGAAAAAGAGATAATATAAGTATGTATGTGATGGTATGATGATGAGTATAATAATTGGGGTGGATGTTGTATAGTAGTAGAGAGAAGAAAGAGTAATGAGAGGCGGATGGAGGTGAGGGTGTGTGGAGTGGAGGCGGAAAATAATGAAAAGGAAAGGCGGGTGGCGATGGACTATGTCGGCCAATTTTGTACGTATATATATATGTATCTTTAAGGATGGAAGATCAACGTGGCGGCCGCGTCTCACGACAAACCAAAACCAGCAGCCAATTAGGAAACAAATGCCCTTAGCTTAGCTTCCTTCAATTCCCCACCCCCTACCACAAACATGCTAGGGATAAACCTATACAATATTTTAAACCATACTAAAATATATCGATAATATAAAGTACAATTCTACGTCTTTATGTATAGAATACAAAATAATTTGAGTTACATACCATCTTCTAACAGAAGCGCGACACATAAGTAATTTGTTATGTATTAACTGTCATGGTACTAACTCTTTACTTAAATGTAAACAAGACTCTTCTTACATGCTTAAGTTATCTTTTGCTTCAGATTACTACATTTACTAGTACTTTAGATTAATCGAAGCTATTTGACACATAGAACTAAACGAACTTTGCTCTTAGTCATCTTAAGTTCATTTAATTAGTATACTCTCATCTCCTATACTTTATTCATTACAGATATTGTAACGTAATAGAATCAATAGTATTAAAAAAAAAATATGATACTATATACAAAACTTTAATATTTTTGACAAAATTGTAGTTTGAAGGGAAAAGTTGGGAGGTGGTAAAATTTGCCCCACAAACGCCTTCATCATCTCTATCTATCCGTCTCTCTTTCTTTAATTTCTTTAGTTTCCCTTCCCTCTCTGAATATAAAAGTCTGAGCCGTTTTATTTCCACACGCCACCTCCATATAAATATGACAGCTTGGCTCGTGGCAATCGTTTCTTGATAGACCACCTCAATTGGATTGGATTGCTTTCATGGATTCATTCCCCTTTTCTTTTCTTTCTTTCTCTCTATGTTATTAGTTTCGCCTTTCTTACACTTTTATACATAAACCCCCCTTTTCCCGGCCCCTTATTAGCTTATCAGAACTGAAAAAGTAAATTCTTGATTTTCCGGCGATGGAAGGATCGGGAGGAGCCGCCGCCGAGAAGAGGAAGCACAGCCGGCAAAGCCAGCAGGAGAAGCCGTACAGAGGGATCCGCATGAGGAAGTGGGGGAAGTGGGTCGCCGAGATTCGCGAGCCGAACAAGCGCTCCAGGATTTGGCTCGGCTCCTACTCCTCCCCCGTCGCCGCCGCCCGCGCCTACGACACCGCCGTCTTCCACCTGCGCGGCCCCTCCGCCCGCCTCAACTTCCCCGACTGCATCGCCCGCGACGACCAGCTCCGCGACCTCTCCGCCGCTGACATCCGAAAGAAAGCTACTGAGGTCGGTGCCCGCGTCGACGCCCTCCAGTCGGCTCTCCATGCATCCGCCGCCGAGCCGACCACCCCGACCCTCAACCAGAACCGGGTCGTCCTGTTCAAACCCGACTTGAATGAGTACCCGAGCCCCGAGAGCTCCGAGGAAGACATCTAAATCTCAGGATAGTGACTGCGATTTTCCTCATAGCTCAGTAAAAGAAAAAAAGGGTTACCTTATTTCTGTGGTTGTGTATGGTTAGGTTTTGGTTTCACAATATTTTATGGTAACCCTTAGCTCCATGATTGATGATGATGTTCTTCAATATAATCCAAAGGGATTATATGTTAATATTTACTTTCAGGTTTTTGATCGAGTAGCTATATATTTTCTTCAACTTTATAATCAAGAAAAAAGCATATATATATATATAGAATATTAACAACTCAAATCAGTTATTATTCCTTTTTTTTTTTTTTCCTTATTTCTCCTCAGCTTGTTTGATTCTGCCATTGTTCCATTCGCATGTTAATGAATTGTTGGTAGTGGAAGGCAAAGAAAATGACAGGAACTGAGATGATGATAAAAGAAAACAGGCTAGTGGCCTACATAACATATAATCAGTTCCCAAGCCAACAAATTATTGGACAAATTAAATGAACTGAATTAAGTTGGTAAGGTTGTTGACTTATAAACACTGACTTACAAATTTTGAAACCATTATGAATATTTTAAATTGATTTACCTTCTTTTGTTATTTTGAAAAAAAAATCAATTATTTTTCTCAATTATTTTGTGTCAAAAAATAGTTTTATTTCATAATTCGTGGGGGATATAAGTATATAACAACTACAAATATAAATTTTCGACCGTACGATATTTTAGAAAATTTTGTGAATAAAAAATGAATGTGGATATATATATAATAATTATTATGATTGCGATTGAATAATATAATGCAATAATCTGATTAGCTTGAGTATGAAGACTGAAGTGTATGTGGAAGGCACCACCGTCACACGCGCGACGGAGGAGGGAGGAAGTGGGCCGGAGTCATTGTCAAGGTCCTCTGAGATGATGGGGAGGTGGGCGGTGCTCATTTTTTTGGTTAGTTGTATTTTCTTAATTCAATTATTATTAATTATTTTTTCGAATAACCTGAATGAATAAATCTGTAGCCGTTATCTAAAGGTGTGACTATTGAGTAAATTCAGCCTTATAACGATTGTGACTGATAAATGATCAGAAGGAGATAAATTAATTTAGGTTATACATAACTGATTCAAACTAAAAAGATCAATAAACTGTTCCACTGGGAGATTCTTAATTCAATTATTGTTATATATATTACTATGTGTATTACACATTGACACTTGTAACAGTGACATTTCTTTTCTGTGCCGTCTACAATGGCTTGGCTTATGTATGTATATACGTACATGTTAGGTTGATGACTATGATGTAGTGATTGGAGGGGGACCAGACACATACTTAGCTTGTATTAATGTTCTGTACTTTCCATTTCACTCTCTAATCGGTTGAATTGAATTTCTTATTTCTGTTGCGTTGTCTGTGGGTTTTCGCCGACCAATATAATGGGAGATCAAGAGCCACATAAAACCTCAAGATTATATTCCTAGTTTTATTGTGTTTCCTGCATGCTAGGGAACGGGCCTTATCAAGGAATTCAACCATTTTTCTTTTAATTCCACCATTCATATTTAACCTCGTTGAAATTATTATTTTTACCTCACCTCGATTCAAGAACTTGTCTTAGCTTATTAAGTATATAAGGTCTGAATTTATTCTTATGGACTCTAACTCGCGTCCTGACCTATTTATCACTACTTTACAATGAGTCAATGTGAGATCGTATCAAATCAGCATATTCCAGGGTGACCAATCTCGACTTGACAAAGAATTTGCATGGGACGTCGTGAGCTGTAGACTGCAGAGAACAACCTAGTATCTATCCATGCACCCTAGCCTTCCTCAAACACAACTGACAACCATGATTCATGAATCACAAATGTTGTTTTGCAGCTAGCACTGAAGAAACCTTAATAAAATGAGGCTTGTACAGATAGAAACCATGGTGTATGTGAATTAACAAAAACTAATGATACAGATCAGCGTTGACTCTATTTAATTAACTATTAATTTTACCTCCTTCTCCATTTCTTTATATGGGGCGGTTGCATTTTCCACTTTCTTTTAAAACAACATAATCCATCCCTGATTGTTTCATGGACGTCCCATAATATAATGTCCTGCAAATTAAATTACCCCATTTTTTAAGTACGTGTTTGGTGGCTGGTTGTTCAGTCAGTACAGTATATTATATTTTATAATCGCATCTATCTTTTATGTACAGCTGAGATATTTGAAGATCTTTCCTGCATTTTCTAATGCTTTGGTCGGCAGCTCCCATTTTTATTATGGCTGATGCAATGTCCATGGGTGGCAGGAGGAAGATGCGACACAAAACAAAAAAAAAAAATTCAAATATAATTCATTTCAAGTGGAGTTAATTGAATTGCTATATTAATTATACTGTGGTCGGCTGGCCAGTCTTTGCTTATGTATTATCTGCTAAATCATGTATTAGTCTGGTCAAATTAAGATAATTACAACCCATAATGACAATCTGGAAAAAAACAAATAGAAAGGGGAGTTGGCGGTACAAGGTGGCTTGATAAATGACAAATTGCCGAGAGATATCTTTTGGGACAACTCAGTCGAATTGATCGAACAATTAATTTGGTTACCACAAACTTTAGGTTTAATCTTTGTGGAAGCTGTCAGTTGGTGGTTTTTTTATTACTAAAGTTACAAAATGAACCTTCAGATAATGGTTACAGATTTTCTTGTAAATTAAAGATTTGAGATGGGAATAATTAAAATTAAAATAAAATAAAATAGAATAAAAAGTCGGCAAAACACAGTTTTTAAGATAGATACGGTGAAATTAATAAAGATGACAGCAGCAGCAGCAGTTTTTGACGTTGACAAAATAATTTTTTTCCAGGCAGGACACGATGGTCGCCGAGTTTGGCGCAATTAGGTTTTTGTTTACAAGTGCTATGGTAGGACACATTGAGTCAGTTATGGCTAAGGAAAAAAGAATTACATGTTCTAAACAATACTATTATCTATTATCTCTTTTTGATGCGATAATAGATCATCTTTTAATTCTTACCTAATTATTTAGGAATACGGTAATGAAAGTATAATTACACTTGAATCGAACAATTCAAAATTTTTATTTAATTAATATGGAGTACACTATATCCCTTAAAACATTACAAAATGCTTCAAATAATGTATGAAGTATATAATAACTCACGAATAGTCTCATCACATTCTATATTGATTAACTTAAACATACATTATATTTCAGCATTTTTTTTATATATTATTGAAAAAAATTTTATTTCACTGAATTTACGAGCTACTAAGGTAAAATTAAATTACGTGAGAGACATCGCATGGTTAATTAGTCAAAGAAAAGTTGCAAGTGATTAATTGGAATGTTCTCATCACGTGCTCTCCGAGAGGCATGCCAAGCTAGATTATATTCAGCAATCAAGACAGTAATATGTTACTAATAGCTAGACACATATTCTTGATGATTAAAGAAACATGATAAAGCCGTTGCACTAAGAGACATGGAGAGTAATGTTGGGAAGTTGAAAATGGCATCAATGTTGCTTTAGTGAATATATGATATGATTGCTACTTGCTAGCATGCTCATCAAAATAGCCTAATGATACATGAAACATGCCAAAACTATAATTTTTGTGACAATTTTAACTTTAATACTTTTATAACAAAACTTACTTTTGCCACTAGAGGTCACATGACTTGTAGTTAAAGACAAGACACGTTAATTATTAAAAATTTGAGCATTTGGTTAAAAGATTTTACCAGAATTATTATGTCGCACTGACAGCTGCACTAAGAATCTGCTTACCAATTGTCTTAAGCTAATGGATTAAGAAGAGTTGTGAGTCTCGGGGCGGGTTATAAACCAAACACTGATTTTATAATGGAAGTGAATTTCTTCATAAGCTAGCCATGTTGCAGCATGTTTTGCACCTCACAGTATTTGGAAGGCGACATGAGTGGGAGTATTCAAGCTTTTCACAGTAGTCCACCTACTACAGCTCTGTTCCAATTATATTATAATCAATCAACAGGAAAAATCATGACATCTTCAAAGTTTGATTTGCAGCAAAAATATAATAG
The DNA here is from genome assembly GCA_003576665.1 of Ipomoea trifida. Taxonomy (NCBI): domain Eukaryota; kingdom Viridiplantae; phylum Streptophyta; class Magnoliopsida; order Solanales; family Convolvulaceae; genus Ipomoea; species Ipomoea trifida. The sequence continues at coordinate 30,764,478 of CP025644.1, forward strand.
TATAAAATTTGGTCAGCAAATGCTCACTTACTGTGATACAGTGAGTTTCTCTCAGTTTTCAAGATGCCAGAATTGACAGAAATATCTCCTACACAGCAAAAAACACAATGAGAAACTGGTGAATTTTTTAGCCTTGTTTGCAACTGATTCGAATCTTCAACCAACCAAAACCACATATGGTTAGTAAATGGACAGGAGTGTTTGATGCTGGTTATCTGTCAATCCCCTTTCAAGATTACATGTGGTGTCATTGGTGTATTTAAACAAATAAGGCCCAGTATAAGAACCAGAAGACTAGACAAAAATGGCCCAAGGATAGGTACTCCATAGTATTAACTATCTTAAAATTCAAATCTCCATGCTAGAGAGCCATCTTACCATGCCAAGAGCAAAAATTACAATGACATGAACATCAGAATATGGAATTGAAAAACATCCTGAGTGATGGTTATTAATTATATTGGACAACAGACTTAGTTCACCTGAAGATTCCTACCTTAAATACTCCCGAGATTTTAGCCAAATATGCTGATGAAAATAGCAAGTTACAAAATTAGACTAAACAAATGTAGAGATCAGTGGAACTACAGCAGGGGTTGGATGAAATTGAGGTGTGGAACAAGGCATCTAAGGGTAAGGGCAACCCTGGTCACTGTGGTGAGGAACGTATTCCAATTTATATTTACAGTATATATGCTTATGCTGTTAGCCTTGTACATGGTACAAATAATCTTGTCGAATGCAGAACTAGCCTTCGAGGCTTACAAGGGTGCTTTACAAATGACTTCAGGCAGATCATAGTCGAGGTTTAGGATTATCAACAATTCCTTAGTTGATCATATTGGACCTCCATAAAGGTGCTTTACAAATGGTTTTGGGCAGGTCATAGTAGAGGTTTAGGATAATCAAGAATTTCTTAACTGATCATATTGAACCTCCAAAAGGGTGCTTTACAAATGGTTTTGGGCAGGACATAGTGGAGGTTTAGGATTATCAACAATTCCTTAATTGATCATGTTGAACCTCCATGGCAGATAATTATCCCCATTCAGATATTACACTTCAAAAACTTCTATAAAATGCAAAGTTCTACACATTTTATAAAGCTCCAAAATCTTATGGGACTGCAACCCAACCATCCCATGGAGTTTCATGGTAACATGTATCTCCCTCACCATTCAAGATGTGTTTAGAAATTAGTAAGTGGAAAAAACTTCAACTTGATTACTTCCAAATTATGGACTAGAAAATGTTCTTGATAGTGTATTGCTCAGTAGAGACACTTTTTATTTAGCTCATTTGGTTTCAGGGTTACTGCACTCAATACCAAGGGCATTAGAAATGCTCAAATGCATAGCCAATTCATCTTTTGGTAATGCCCACACCAGAGCACAACAACAAACTGTTTACAACTTGAAGATATATTAGAAGTCATAGTAACAGATACTAACATGAGAATATACATAAGAAAAGCAATATCAACATGCCTCTTAGATTTAAGTGTTAAATATCAACAAACTCAAAACATATCCTCCTAATCACCAGAACTTCTGATCAACTACAAAGCTTCAGTTTAAGGCATCTGATGTCTAAGTGTGACTTTTAATCGATATTATTCAAACAAGAAGCTAAATGCATCCAATTAAATTAATCAGAAGCGTACATTAGCAGATAATTGGCTTTCTGATAATCATTACAAATTAAGTCTTAGAATGTAGATTGTATGCATACATAGTTCCATGAAAGAATCAACACAACATTGCTAGGGCTAAGCTGGTAGTCTTACCTCACTGCCCTGTGGCTGGGAATGAAAACTCAGGAATTCACGAGAAGAAGCAGTATCATTGGGCGTGCATACAACGTACGAGAGCATGTCCTAGGAACATATTCACAATGCATGATTGCACTTTTGCGCTGCCGGAGAGCGCTAAAAGGTTAACGGAAAACGGTGGAGGCTACCGGAATGGAACGCCGCCTTCACGCCCTTCAGGTCGACCAGAAGAATTGAAGATGAAGTGTTTGAAGTTTGAACTCAAGTGCTCGTGGCGAAACGGTGTCGTTTACATGGAGGGGCTCTCCCGCCTAAATTTCTTGTTTTCTTTGAGGTGCCCCGTATTTGTTAAAATTACAGTGATCACCCCTCAAGTCTCCTCTGGTTCCAATTAGGGACGACGTTTCACATTTGTATTTGAATTTGACATTTTTGGCAAAGGACTTGATTTCTTGCTCCAATAATGGGGGATGGAAAAGATTTTTAGGAAACAATAATGGGGCTGGAAATTTTATTATTCATTGAGGATGGGGAATATCATTCTTATCTTATTCTTGAAAATATGTGTGCTTGAAATAGTAAATATTCATACATTATATATAATACACATTAGGAAATGAAAAAAAGAATATTTGTCCATGAACTTTGAGGCATCAGGAACAAAGAATAAAATGTCACGTTATTACACGTGTCGTTAGATTAATGATAAGTGACTCAAAAGTCAAAAGTTGATATTTGCTATAGTACGTGATCCATGTTGAAATTAAATTTAAAAAAAAATAATAGAAAATTTCAAATCTCACATGGTGGGAGTAAGGAAAGGGTGAATGGGCTAAGAACACCTAAATAAGGGTTGAATTATTTGTATGAGTATAGGTACTAAAAAAAAATTTAGTCAGTTTAGACCATCTAGAGAGTATAGGGAGTTACAATCTGCTAGCTAGTCTAGTGGTAAGAAGATGACTATTATGATGTTAAAATGCTCATAATAACAAACATTCGTTACGTTAGTTGAAAGTACATAATATATTAACGATAGAAACATAATTTAGATTAGTGGACCCTGATCAATGATATAATTTGGGCTCAATGTCAGTTTGGATTTCAAATATTATATTTGAACTAGAAATAAATTATATAAAACCTAACTCGTATGGAACCATTCATTAAAATTGGAGCAATTAATAAAGAAAACACAAATGATTGAGCAACCAAATGAATTGAAATACATGTGCTAACACGGATGCACCTGCAAAAAGCTAAGAGCTTTAAAAAAATCTCCAAACTATTTTGTATCTTTTGTGGCGGGAAACTAAAGTGCACGAAAATGGTCATTATTAACCATCCCAATGAACATTTTTCGATATTGTCTCTAGTCATGAAATTGAAGTAAGCTTTTGGGTTCACTAACATGACAAAAGGAATTGAATATGGAGCTCGGAGTAATAGTGGAAAAGATAAAGCCAAAGAATGAGACATGCATTTGGATTATTTTAAAAATCAATAAGTCAATTATAAAGATCATAGGTGGTTAAATCATCATTCTCGTATAAAAAAGTCACGAGTTGATTATTTTCAAAATCCTTTTGATTAAATTCATTACACATATAGTATTTTTTTAATACAGTTTACCTATTTTGTGTTGTTTGTAAATTATTATATAGAAGTGGTGTTTATTCAGTACACCCCTTTACATATATATATGCATTTAAAAGGATGTAGATCGAAGTGGGATATTGGGATGTAGAGCAACACAACAAAACGTTGCTTAAAAAGGGAGCTAAAAAGGAGCATAAAGGCATGATGAAACCTAACCAAACCAGCAAAAGCTAGCAGCAAAGGAGGAGGAATAAAATGAAAGTAAAAGGAAAGGGAAAAAAAGTAAAGTTTGTTAATGGAATTAAAAAGGTTGTTTCAGTGGCATCAATTCATGTACTCTCTAATTGTGTTTGGACGACTGTCATCCATTTACACCCCTCCTAACAAATCCCTTTCCGTGCTCCCTTTGCACCCACTTTCTCTCCCATGACATGACCCTTTTCTCTCTTAATCTTGTCCTTTAAATAATCTAAAACCTTTGCTTATAGTGTTAAGATCTAAATGCATGATAAAAGTCTTGACTTTATACCTATATGTCCACATTATATATATATATTTTGTATCTTAGCTTATTGTGTTATTTGGTTTGTTCACCAAAGGAATCACTAGTAATCATCCTTTATCATTTTTAAATTTCTTGCTAGCAAAACTGTAACTAAGGTGTAGAAACGAAAGGTTATTGCAAAAAGTTGGTGAAGACGAATTCTCATCTTACTTGAAAATATAATATTTAATTGTAGGAATTACGATTTTTTTAATAAATCCAATGCCACATGTCCATATCCGTCACTCACTATGCACCGGGCGGATGATCCATTTACGGGCGCCGGCTATTTGTTTTGTGTGTTGAAAGAAATTGTGGTGACTATCTAAAGGTGTGTACAGAGTAAACACTGTCTTATAACTAGAATTGAAAAAAAAAAAAAAAAAGGATCACAATGAGGTAAACTAGGTTATGAGGGTGTGCACGGACTATATACTAGTTTTATTATTTGTGATGTTTGATCATGCTGTCAAGTTTGTTCATATTAGATCAGAGGTTCTGATTATGTACATTTAATATATATATATACTCAATACTAATAATAAAAGTGATACAATTATTGTGTAAGTGGGTGAGTGCATGGCACTTACGTACGTGTGAGATGGAATCACAGCTTCATTCATAGGTAGAGAGCATCTAACCTAATTAATAATGATTGAAGGTTCATTCCGATAGTTGAGGGTGATGATGATCATATATGTCCTCTTTGTGTAAGCTACCAGAAGGAGTGGAATAAATGTCGGACGACGATGACTTGTAGCATATCAGACCTACTGGGCGACTGCGGGCAGATGAGAGGTTATGGATGGGATGGGCGGGAAATGGGATTTAGGTTTTAGAACACGGCGGCGATGGAGAGACACGTGGAAAAATGATGGCGTCGTCCTCCCGCCCATCATGACGGATGGATTTCCACCGTTTGTTCCACTGCACTGGCCTGGATAGATGGGTGGGATCCACCGAGATCGCCTCATCATGCCGCCCGGCCCTTCCCATCCTATACTTCCACAAACCTTTTCATTTGACCGACAATTCCCCGTCTAATCCACGCCTTTCCACTAGCTTAACCCTATGCTACCAAACGTTAATTAATCTTCGTCTTTCCAATTCAAGTGGGTGTGTATAAATAAATATTGTTTTTGTGACTTTTGATAAAATATTAGAAATAACACAATTTAATTAAGTTGTTTATAGTGACTAAGCAACCAACAACATTTGTAAATTTTTTGAGTATTAACCTAAGTACATGCTTTGTAAAATAGCTACTCCATTGGGTTATAAAGAGAGTTAACTCACTTGTTACTCGAGTTACTCCATTGGATTGGTCATTTTTTTATCCAATTAAAATTTAAAATATAATTTGAGGATAAATATTCCAGTTTTATATAGTGGATTTGGATTCAAATGTCATAAAATGATAATTTCATAAAAAAAAATAAAAATTCAAGTCGCTATAGACAACCCAACGATATTATGCAGGTACGGAATCATGTGCACTGTATCTAGTTATTGGATCAAATTAAACCAGACGATACAGATTTCTCTATGCAATATTTGTCTCTCACCATCGTTAGATCATATACCATATATACATATACTGCAATGTGTGTCCCACTTGCTACAAGACTGATTAATTTAGAGGGAGTAACCTTGTTATTAATTTTTGGGCGGTAAATATAATATATAAATATAAATGTATAATAAAAACTATTAATTTATATTTTAGTTAAAATGAAGCACATGTTTCAATTTAGTATCAAAATAAATCCCATGTTAAAGGTCATAAGACTAGATATATAAATTGATAAAAATCTACATATATCTAATTTACTTATCATATATATGTGTGTGTGTGAGAGAGGGATGGAAATAATATAGTCCGATCCGTATACAACTTTCATTAACTTTTTTTGTGTGAGTTGCTTTAATAATTTATGTAACAAATACATCTTAATTAAGTTGAAATATGGGATAGTTGATAAGACATTGTGGTCAATTATAATGCGGTGTTTGATATTACCTCCAAAATCGTTTTTGATATTGCTTCGATCATCTGGCATTCTGGCCTGGTGTTGTAAAGACAAAACAACTTTTGAACTGTCATCCTTAACAATCCAAATATGACGAAAAATTACCTTAACAAATCCCCAAATTAAAATACTAATCCGATTTTATCCATTATCCATTATTCGAGAAGTCTTTGTCTATAATGACCACTCTATATTATACATTTTTCCAATTCACGATCTCATAATCTCATGCTACAGTGATACCAAACTACCGACAATCAAAATTAATATGAATATGTGTTCTTAGAGCATCCTTATCAATAGAGTTTATTCACGGTTTTTAAGGAATTTTTGTAAATGTGATTAGGAAAGATAGAATGGGGTGGGAAGAAAAAAAGATATAAATCATATTTGAAAAGGAAAATAAAAATAAAAATGCAGGTTTCAGGCGCGACAGACGCGCCCGTTGGGCGCACATGGTGCGCCTGACGCGCGCTCATGCGTTTCCCTTCTAATTTGTGAGTTGCTTTTCACTGTATCATGAACCATTACTTGCAAGGAGGTCTTTTTTTCTCTCACCTCACTCCTCACTCCTCGAAGTAGCAGCCATTGTACTATTATTCACCTATTATGCACTGATGTAGTTGTCCTTAGGATGTTTGTGTAAAGCAACTGCATGCATATATGCTTGCCATATAATATGCAGTATATGTTACAGATAAATTATTTTGCGTTGCATATATGTGTAGCCATCATTCAGGTTGGTGCTATGTTATTGTCGGACCCGATAGCAGATAATCAATTAATTTAATTACAACCAATGCCAGTTATACATATAAATGCCAAAATGTGCTTTTTGACTATAAAACTTGAAAACATTAGATTTTCGGTGATGTTAGCATGTGATTCAATGATGCAAATATGTTGCATCCAAACATGGGGTAAAGTGAGCTGGTGATGTTGTAGTATTTCACTATTTTGAAAATCCGAGTAAAGGGTTTCAAATTAAAGAGAATCAAATCTTACAATTACAATAACAGTTCGCTTATTAATCTTATTTGTCAAAAATGACATTAAACATACAAATAAAAAGAATCATTTTACAGGCTAAGGTCATGAGACAGAATTTAGTGAAATCATATATTCAAATAAAGAAAGCAAAAGGGCAAAGACTCCAAGAGCCACCGAAAAGCAAAGAGACCTGGCCTGGCCCTGAGCACTTGAGCAGATTATCATCATCACCAAAGGGAGGAAAAGAAAAAATTTGAAATCAATTCAAACACTATTACTCGTAGTTGTACTCCAGATAGATGCATGATTGGATGCGGCATAGCCCACATTCATTCATTCATTCACCCACACGCTCTTCTACGTTCATACAATTATACGCCCCCTTTTCCCCCAGCTAGCCCATCTTTATCATATCAGATCACCAGGATCACTTTTCCCCCACTTTCTAACAATGGAAATCATAAGTCAACCTCTCCTCATCATTTGGTCTTGGTTCTTAGCTACTCACCCACTCATTTCCCACTAAACAAATCCCATTTACAAATCAACAGGAATTGCACTTCCAAAACCCATTTCTTATACCCAATAATACTACATGCGTTCTCACTTTTTATATTACTCTCAATCAGTCAACCAACGACATGACATATCCTGATTGATTTATAAAAAAGTTAAGTATAATAAGTCACATTTTTTATTCATTTTTTTCGTCCTCTTCCAATAAAATCAGGACATTATATTATATGACGAGAGTTTTACCCCTTAGAGCCGGGCTATCATTTTCGTGCTTATATTGAGTTGAAGTTCCATGGCCTACGTGATAATTAGGTACGGTGTATAGTACGAGCTGAGCAGTATCTTTTCTCTGGTATAAAACCAGTGGTGTTGTGGTGAAAGATGATTAACCAACCCCTCATCATAACTTTCATAAGCATAAGAAGAAGTGAATTGAAGCTAACATGAAGGTCCATCAGTTTGGACGTAGTAGTGGATTGATGTTTGATCACGATAATAATGCAGCCCCATCGCTCTCCCTTGGCTGCAAGCGTTTGCGGCCACTTGCTCCCAAGCTCGCCGCAGACGGCGGCGCAATCACCATCTCGCCGCCGGTTTTCGATCTCAAGAGCTTCATTAGACCCGAAAGTAGTAGCCCTACGAAGTTGGGATCACCTGAAACTAAGAAAGACTCCCCTCAGGTCAGTTAACCCAATCCCTTTTGTTTGTACAATGTAATTAACATGCAACAGTAATATAATATAATCCTTTAATTTGTTTATATTGTTGTTTTCTTTAATGAATTCAGGCGGCGGCGGAGACGCATCCCGGCGGAACGAGGTGGAATCCGACGCAGGAACAGATAGGGATTTTGGAAATGCTGTACAGAGGGGGAATGAGAACTCCGAACGCCCAACAAATCGAGCAAATCACGGCGCAGCTTGGCAAGTACGGGAAGATAGAAGGCAAGAACGTGTTCTACTGGTTTCAAAATCACAAAGCGCGCGAGAGGCAGAAGCAGAAAAGGAACAGTGCTCTCCTCGCCGCCGGCCTCAACCACAGCCCCACAACACCGCCGCCCACACTTCCCTTCGACCCCATTGTGGTACTATACACTCATGTCCATCTCACTATCAATTTAAACTTTTAATCACACAGCATTGTAATTCATAAAAATTGCATGTTAAGCATAATTTCTGTCCAGGTTATTGATAGTGTGCACTAGATAAATCCTCGTCAAAGAATTATACTTAGGTTCGTCAACCACTACAGTGGGTAATAAACCCAACTTATGCCCCTAGTTGTTAAAAGAGATAAATCAGTCTAAAAGGCCATAAAATAAAAACAAATATATAATAAATTTAATATGTGTCTGGTTAAGTTCTAACAATTCTAACAAGTTGTTCATAATTGACCGACTTAAACTAAGAAGACAAATTTTTAACCGCCTTAATTTGTATTTGTTGCAGGCAGTAGTTGGGAGGGAGGAAGAAAGTCCAAAGAAGAGAAGATGTAGATCATGGGCGTATGAGTTCTTGGAAATGGAAGAGAAGAGATCGTCTTGCTGCCGGAGAGAAGAGGGGGATAGGACCCTAGAACTGTTCCCATTGCACCCAGAGCTAGGGAGATGAAAGGTTCATGGAGGGGCCACCCATAATAATAATTGTTCTAATATATAATAACTAATAATGATAATTCTCTACTTGAATTAGGTTAATTATTACTAGCCCACCCATAATTCTTGGTTATTAATTAAGTCGAGAGATCTGGATTTGCTTTTAGGCCGGTCATTGGAAATGGCCGCCGTGCTTCTTTTCTCTTTCATTTGTACGTACGTTTCCATCGTTTCAGGAAACACCACCACCAACAAGAAGTAATTAAGGTGTATCATTGGACGCAACCTTACCTACGTTAATCACTCTAATTCTGGTTTTCATTACTCTAAACCATCCTAAATTGTTCCTAATTAACATCAACCCCTTGCTTAATCGTTGTGTTGTTTTCCTTCCTTCTTTAATTTATGAAAAAGTTCAAAACTTATATTCAAAGTTACTATATAAGCATACCTTATCTTAAACTAACTCATATATACATGATCAATTTAAACTAAGAAAACCAAACAGCTCTTATCATTGATTGCCTCAACTGATGAAGGCCAAACAACTCTCACTAAGAGTAAGGATTTATAATCACGTGAGTATTAAGTCAATTATTTTATCAATTTAGCTAGAGTTTGTCCTTATTAATTATCTTTAACGGACAACATTAAAGATTAATTTAGATTTATGAGAATGCTCAATATTGACTTTGTGACCCTAGTTGAAAATGTATATCTAGACTATATTGTTCATATCTGATAAGTTCAAATCAATAAAGTCAATAAACAATTCATAATGAACATTGAATTTGAAACTTCATGGTTATCTGTTTGGTCAACTTGACTAAGGTTGATCTCAAAATTATTATTATTATTATTGTTGTTGTTATTTGATACATTATTATTTATCACCAGGTTCCACCTCTATTGGTAGAAATAATTTTTATATCCTCTAATCAATTAAGATGTTATAATAAGGCAATGGAATATGGATTTATGTTTTTTGACAACTTCCTGTAATCCAATGGGCTAAAAAGGTAAATAAGCCTTATTTTATTTCTCAACTCTCAAGCCCAAATAGAAAAAGCATACTACGGAGAGAAAGGATTTTATCATACCCGTACACGCGTCTAAGTTCTAAAAAACGAAGTTTAACGGGTCAAAAGGTCTCGATCTTACGATCAAACGGCGGAGGTGTCATCTCCGTTGCTAACTAGGGTTTCTAGAGTAGCTACCGTACCGGGTCAGTATATAAACCTCACAGTGTCCAGCTCGCCGGTTTGCGGTGCAGTTTTCCCTGCCCTCCCCAAAAAAACTTCATTTCCAGCTCTCTTTCTATCGGATCTCCGACGATTTCTATCCCCGTTTTACCCTTCCCTCTCCTCTCTTATTACATCTAAAAAAACCCCAAAAAATCTCCGATTCCGCCTGCGCTCGCTTCCGGCTGCCATAACCGTCGCGTCGGTGGTAGCTTGCATTCTCTGCTACCAATAAAAATATCAGAGGAGAGGGAAATAAAAAGGAAAAAAAAATTAGAAGTGAATTTGTTTGTTAGTGTTTGAGAGAGTAGATTGAAAATAATGGCTCAGATTCAGGTGCAGCATCAGAGTCCGGTGGCGCTAGCAAATGGAGTTCAGGCGCCGGGTGCTGTTGGCCTCTCTGCTCCCCCGGCCGCCGCCGGGGCTGGAAACCAGTTATCGACCACGTCTCTGTACGTTGGGGACCTGGACCCTACCGTCACTGACTCGCAGCTCTACGATCTGTTTAACCAGGTGGGCCAGGTGGTGTCGGTCAGGGTCTGTCGTGACATCAGCACTCGCCGATCTCTTGGCTATGGCTACGTCAACTATAGCAGTCCTCAGGATGGTTAGTATGGAGAATTTCCCGTTTAATTTTATTTTTCTTCATTTCAAGTACGGTTAGCTAGGCGTTATGATATTGTGTATGTTCCTAACATGGAAAATCTCTGTGTTTATCGGTTGCATGATGGAAAAGACTGTTATCTTGTACGAGATTTTGTTTGAAATTCTTCAAAACAGTGCATTCTATGATTATTTTATATATATTTGTTGTCATTAGTCTTTGATATCATTCGAGAGGAATGCAGAATGCTAGTTTCTTTATTTGTTACTCCGTATTTTACTGGCAGAGTGTTTTAGCATAAATTCAATGTATGATGTGTGATTTTGCTAGGTTTTGATTTAAGGGTGTGTTTGGTAACCTGTAAAATGACTTCCGGAAAATGTTTTCAGAGTTTTCTGTGTTTGGCAACTCCTGGAAAATGTGGAAACATTTTCCGTTGACCAAGTAAAACAAGTTCATTTTTCTGGAAAATGACTTACGGAATTTTTTTCCGTAAGTCATTTTACGGAATCGCCAGAATAGCTGTTTAGCATGTTTTCGACCAAAACCAAGCCATATCACCCATGACCATGGACCAAGGAGGTGGGGAAATCGCTGAAAACCTCTGCTACATTTATTTTTTATTATTATTTTTTTTTTATTTTTTATTTTTTAATAAATTCTATTCTTTTTATTAAATACCATTATTTTAATAACTATTATAATTTTTTATATTTTAAATAAAACAATTACAACGTTTAAGTATACAATTCTATCCATTTTCCAGAAAATGAACCAAACACACAAAGACAGTTTTCCATAATACATCCAAACACTGGAAATGAAACTGTTTTCCGGAAAATGACTCATTTTCCAGAAAACATTTTCCAGAAGTCATTTTCCTGCTTTCCAAACGGACCCTAAATCGGTTGTAACATCTGCTCTTTTATTCAGCATTGGCTATAGTTATTCGTGAACTCTATATTTTACATCACTTGCTGAAAGTTAACAACTGCAACACTTGTCCTTTTGCATTTGCAGTTTTCAGTATTCTCTACAATTTGATAAATTTTGTTCCCCACCTGTAGTTAGCACTCAAATGTTTCACTGCTTCAGATAGGCAGTTCTCTCTTTTTGCCAATTGTGTTTGAATTTGTTGGACATGTCCAACAGACAGTCTTATGTGTCTTTATTACTTGTAGAATGTGTCGTGATTTTTTGTCTTTGATTGCAGCTGCAAGAGCAATGGAAGTACTGAACTTCACTCCTGTCAATAGCAAGTCTATTAGGATAATGCATTCGCACCGTGACCCTAGCCTGCGCAAGAGTGGAACTGCAAATATATTTATTAAGGTAATTGTAGCTGCATAATTGAATGTCTAGTTATGGTAGCCAAATTTGTTCTATTTTGCATTGGTCTTGGTTGCTGGTATCTGAAAGATCAACTTCAAATATGAAACAATGGTGTTATTTTCTGCTTCTTTTTTGCTGATATCTGCTTAATTGTGTTCTTGTACATATGCATTATTACTTGTGCAGAACTTGGACAAGTCAATTGACAACAAGGCTTTACATGACACTTTTTCAAGCTTTGGAAACATTCTTTCTTGCAAGATAGCTACTGATCCTAATGGTCAGTCTAAGGGTCATGGTTTTGTACAGTTTGACAATGAAGAATCGGCTCAAAGTGCCATTGATAAGTTAAATGGTATGCTCATTAATGACAAACAAGTGTATGTTGGACCCTTTCTTCGTAAACAGGAAAGAGATACTGCTACGAATAAAACCAAGTTCTACAATGTTTTTGTGAAGAACATATCAGAATCCGTAACAGATGAGGATCTGTCAAAAACCTTTGGTGAATTTGGGAATATTACTAGTGCTGTAGTGATGAGGGAAGATGATGGAAAGTCAAAATGTTTTGGGTTTGTCAATTTTGAGAATGCAGATGATGCTGCCATGGCTGTCGATGCTTTGAATGGGAAGAAATTTGATGATAAAGAATGGTATGTTGGAAAAGCCCAAAAGAAATCTGAAAGGGAACAAGAACTAAAAAATAAGTTTGAGCAGAGTGCAAAGGAAGCAGTGGATAAATACCAAGGTTTGAATTTGTATGTCAAAAATTTAGATGACAGTATTGATGATGAGAAGCTCAAGGAGTTGTTCACTGAGTTTGGTACAATAACATCATTCAAGGTATATACCAGGGCCTTCAGAAAATCGTGATCTGCTTTTTTTTTTCTTTTTTTTTTTTAATATAAACCTATTGCTTTCTTCTTTAAATTCTTTGATGCTCTCAAGTCTCAACACCTTTGTTTAACTTGATGTTTCAGGTTATGCGGGATCCTAGTGGAATTAGCAGAGGGTCTGGATTTGTTGCCTTCTCAACTCCTGAGGAAGCCTCTAGAGCTGTAAGCTAATAGTAGTATAATATGGTGCTGTTTTGACTTTGCATTATTTTGAATGAAGTTTTTTTTTTCCCCAAGTAAAAGTTGAGTTAATTATGATCTTTTTGTTAGCTTTCCGACATGAATGGGAAAATGATTGTTAGCAAGCCGCTTTATGTTGCACTTGCTCAGCGGAAAGAGGATAGAAGGGCAAAACTGCAGGTAACTTAATGAACAGGCTTTGGTGGTAAGCTTGAAGCATAATGTTTGTCACATGTGACCTCTGTTGCAAAGTGACTTTTTACTCGGTTCCTATTCATTTTTATTTTATTGGTTGCAAGAGAAGTGCTAGTGATGTTCTTCACTTGCATTTATGCCTGTAATAGAGCTCTAATCATGTATTCATATGCACTCCCCTCTATGTGTGTAATTGTTTTCCCACTTCTTCAGGCTCAGTTCTCAGAGATGAGACCAGTTGCAATGACACCATCACTTGCTCCTCGTCTTCCAATGTATCCTCCTGGTGCACCTGGTATGCCACAACAACTCTTTTATGGACAAGGTCCACCTGCTATAATTCCTCCTCAGGTACTAACTTTCTGACACTATTATTCTGGCCAATGCCTGCTTATGTCAAGCCTTTTTTCCCATCCTAATTCTGGTGGCTCTATTGCTACGCTTTTGGTTGCTCTAATGTAATTAAAATTTTTATTAGCATAGGGCCTAATGTCCTAGTTGTGAAGTTCTACAATGATTTATCTGATACTAGTCGATGAAAAACTGGCAGATGATTATGATGAATGATTATTACTCTTTTATTTGTACACTCTTCAAAGTACATTGAAATGGTGGGCTGAGGATTTTATGTGACATTATAAAATCATTCACCACGATAAGCTGCCAGTGTCTGGGTTCTTTTTAGCTAATAAAAAACAATTGTTTCTAGGCTGGATTTGGGTATCAACAGCAGCTTGTTCCTGGAATGCGACCTGGAGGGGGTCATATGCCAAATTTCTTTGTGCCGATGGTGCAGCAGGGACAGCAGGCACCGCGTCCAGGTGGCAGACGTGGAGCAGGACCTGTACAACAAACTCAACAGCCCATCCCCATGATGCAGCAGCAGGCATGCTATTATTTACAAATGCACCCTTAGTTTTTATTGCATGTGTTATCGATTCATCAGATTTAAAAACTATCTTGATATATTTTCTTAGATGCTCCCAAGGGGAAGGATGTATCGCTATCCAGGTGGCCGTAATGTGTCAGATGGGCCTATGCCAGGTGTTGGGGGCATGGTTTCTCTTCCATATGATATGGGTGGCATGCTTCCTCGAGATGCTGCGCCTGTTCCAATTACAGCACTTGCAAGTGCCCTTGCAAATGCACCACCTGAACAGCAGAGGACGGTAAGTATTTCATTCTTGCACTTGTTATATGTTGTAGTGTTAGCTGCTGTTTCAGAAAATTGAAGACCGTGATGTTTACTTGTCAGATGTTGGGCGAGAATTTGTACCCACTTGTTGATCAACTAGAGCATGAGCACGCAGCTAAAGTTACTGGCATGCTTCTTGAGATGGACCAGACTGAGGTTTTACATCTGCTTGAGTCACCAGAGGCTTTGAAGGCCAAAGTTGCTGAGGCTCTGGAAGTTCTGAGGAATGTTCAGGCTAAAAGCCCATCTGACCAACTTGCTTCACTTTCCCTTAATGACAACCTTGTTGCTTGATTAAAAAAGCACTAGTTCAAGTGAATTCAGATGCTTATATCATGTCATGTAGGTTTTTGGTAAGCACATGTTGGGATCCTTCCTGCGGTTTTTCATGGGATTTCCTTTCCTTGACAAAAATTTTGGGATTCATAAAATTGTTGCCATTTACATTTTGATAAATTTCTGAACCGTTTAAATGGATAATTATCTCTTATATTTGTGTTGTCCTCTGGTACTGCATTGAAAACTAATGAGCCTCGTTAATGAGGTAACATAAGTAGTCAAATGATGTTTTGATGTGTTGCCGTCTTTCAGTAGGCTTAAGATATAAACAATGGCCCCCAAGCTTGGAAAACATGTACAGGATCTTTTGAGACTAACGAGTGAAAACTGTAGGGTAAAGTGTGCTAATATTTTGAGGACTGATGCCTCGAGTGAAAACTGTAGGGTAAAGTGTGCTAATATTTTGAGGACTGATGCCTCGAGTGAAAACTGTAGGGTAAAGTGTGCTAATATTTTGAGGACTGATGCCTTGGCTTATTTGCGCTTTTATTTTCTACATGACTGCATCACAAATTTATTGTTGTGCACTGTTGGTGGTTTCTTTCTAGATGTATTGAATGTCTCTCACAGGAAGGATACTCATTGTCTCCTTGTAGAATATCCAATTAGCTGAACCAAATGCCTAACAAGTTGTCATTTCATAGGTTGTTTCCTAGGCTTGTCCACTGTATAAGGTGCTATTGTAGAATCACAAATAGATATACTTTTCTTTTGCCTTTGATCAATGATGTTATCCATAATGCATGACTGTTTCTTTGTTTTGTTTTATGCATCTGTTGTTTTACACAACTAGGCTGTCTAATCTGCATTTCCAGAAGGCAATTCAAGTTGTATCTATTCACCTCATGCAGCAGGGGCCACAGTAAAAGTTGATACTACTAATTTACCTCTGCCTTAATTGCTCACTAATGATTGTGCTACAAATTCTTCATTTTTTTTTAAAAGATTAGGTATTCAGATTTTATATCGGACTGATTTGGAGGCCTATTATGGCTGAAAGGTGCTCCCTTGAGCAAGAACATCATGATAGAAAAATTGCACATTTATCATGTGTACTAGGCCACTTTTCTGCCGGAAATCATGATATATTTTGGCTTTCTTTGTGTTCTTTCGTCGACACCATCCATACCCCCATGGTGGGAAGGATGGAGTAATTGTTGTACTGAGAATTCACCTTCACTTTGATTTACAGTGTAGTTTGAGTGAAATTTGTTTTGTGATTTTAGCTGATAGGAGATAAATCAGTATCTTGAAATTTTGACTAACTCGACTGGCGTTGCCTTTTACCCTTTTCACGCTTACCCAAAAAATGGGTTTGGCTTCTTGCTGTGGAGATGATTTACCACAGTGAGGGTAGTAATGAAAGTGAAAAGCAATTGAGAGCCCACAGATTGTTGTTTATTCAAGTGGATCAATTATTTGTTACGTGTTGATATTTGTATGTTTGAAGAATCTTTAAAGAAAAACTCCGCCTCAGTCCCCTACCTGTTTTGTTTTCATCCAGAAAATAAAAGAAAAAGATGGGTTGTGATGTTGGGTAGACATGCTGGCTGATACTTAAACCTAGCTAACAAAAAGAGCCATTAACATCCCCTTCTGCCACATTTGAGCTACTCTCTGCACCGCCCATCTACTTTCCTCAGAAGAAAAGAATTGTCTTGATGGCAACCCCCTAACCCCAATCTCACCCACTATTTATAGCCCTATTTTTGGGTTGTGATTGGATATGCTTACACCATTACTACAATCTTCTCCTTATCACTCTATGCCTCTCATTAGTTTAATCAATTAAAGTACCCTTAGTTCAGCTTTGGTTACAAAGCTTTTGTTTAACGTAACGTGTTGCCACTGATTAACTATTGAATTCAAAAAGAAACATAATATTTTCCCTTTTACTCTTTTATTTATTTTTAAGATAGTGATTTTAGTCTTTTATTTTTGCATTGCGCGTAACATAAGGATAAAATTGTTATTTATAATTCTAAACCATTAAAGTTTTTATTTACGAGTTGAAGAACCAGAACTATCGAAGCCAACAACTTGCTAAATTGGGAAAAAGCTATCACTTCATATTTTAAACGAAAATGATATGAAACATGATTCAATCAACTATTGAATCTTATTAAATTCTCAACTATTCAATATTTACTCTATTAGGTCTTTCATCAATGCACTCATTTAAGACCCGAGGTCATAATTGTTCATTAGTTCCTCTAAAGACCTAATAGATTCAATCAATAGTTGATAATCTAATTAGGTAAATTTTGAATAGTTGATGATTTAATTGGATTCAATTAATACTCAATCAATTTATAAATTGTTGTATAATCAATCAACCATTTTAGAAATTATACATTGATACTATTCAAAAATGTACCTAGCATTCGAGGCCCACTGTTCGACCACGTTGCCCAGATGACAGGCAGGGCCCAATAGCTTGGCTGCCGGCCCGGTGTAGGCGGTTGGGTTGGAACGCCCGACCAAGTGCCTCACTCAGAGGCGGTTAAAAGAGATTTTTCATATATTTTTTTTCAGATTTTGTGCAAGATTTCCTTTTTCAACATTAGGAAAGGAGTATGGTTGTTTGAGAAACTTTTGTAATTTCAAATTTGTTAATTTTCCATATTTCCTTTCTAGAGGATGCAAATCATGTATAAGTACCTCAATGGGTCACATTGAAACGGATTTTGAATTCAATTCTCTTGTAATTACTCTGTCAACTTTCTTTCAAATTATTTTTCCTTTTGTTTTACAGTTGTGTTGGCCTGTCGTCTGGCTACCCCGTCACCGTAAAACCAACATAGAAAATGCGTTGTACTTGCAGCATTTCCGTGGGCCAAAGATATGTAAAAGAAAATGTGAGAAGGTTAAAAAAAAAATGCATGATTTCATGGGTGGGGTGGGGGAAGGTGGGGTTGAAGTGATTAGCAAATGACACATGAGTCATGACTCATGGAGGAGAGTCCTAAGGTGAGCCAAGCCATGCCTGCCAGCCATATCTGACCTCACACCTCACTACTAGCGTCGAAATTTCCACACCCTCTCTTTCGTACCCAAATGGAATCATTTTCTCCTTTTGTATGCGCCTATTACGCAACGCAATCAAAAAGATGCATGCCCGGGAATTGAAGCTACTCCGATCCTCCCTTTCATGCTACAATTCTCGTGCCCCTAACCCAACACACCTTTTTTTTTAACATAAAAAAACCAACAATCACAATCTAAGACGTACATTAAAATTATATAAAACATGTCATAATTCGTAAACATTATTTAACATGTTCAATTGAGAAAATGTTAGTAAGAATCGAACTCGTGACATTCACATATGATAATATCAGTTTTTATTTTATATATATGACAAATGAGATTACTCCGTATTATTTATTTATTATAAATGGCATTAGCATTAGCATTATTAGCATTGGTAACTTTGAAAAGTATACGTTAATTTTTAATTATATTGCCCCATCACATATTCCATTTTTTGTTTTCACACCTTAGCTTCTTTCAGCATCTTATTCGATCTTTACTACTAATCTATTCATTTTATTTACTTGTGGCGCTAATGTCTGCACACTAACATCAACACATTTATCTGTCTGCCATGTGCCCTAGAAACATGCAAAACCATCAAAACATAGTTTTGTTGCATCAAAGGCTGTACATTTTTTTGTTCTCGAAATGGAACAATGCTATTTCAATTCTCTCATTTTAATACTTCGGAATGAGTTATATATATATATATTGTTTGTCATGTAATTTTAATTTATTTTTAAATGTCAAAAGTTAAATTAATCGGTCACTGACTTGTTAGGTAGAAAAATTCTTGTCCATAGACTCATTGAGGGTGTATGTTTGGTTCGTACATGGAATCGAAAGCAGAACGAGAATCAAATACTTGGCGATCGTAATGAGCCAAAATACAAGACAATGTAACTCATACTAAACTATTAATGTCAAAATTTACAATTAATCATTCACTAGCTCGTCAAGCGAGAATATCTTTGTTTGTGGGCTTACTGCATTTTCAAATCATCAAAAGATATTTTAATTGTGATTATAAAATCATGAAGATGAAAGAGTGCAATTTTATTTTTAAAACGTACCTAAGTTGTTTGTTCAACTTAAATAGTTCGAACAAGTTACACTATATGTCTCATAAATAATTTTTATAATAACTTTATAATAATATCCAAATTTGTGATCAATCACTGTTTTACATGTCAAGTGGAAAATCCCTAATTTTCAAAATGAAATTAACTCATTGTACAATGGCTTTTATGTCATGAGGTTAGGTGTGGCATCTTTAGCAAAGTTACAAATGCACTAATCAAATTTGAGATGGAGACATTGACCAAAGTTATTTTCCATCTTCCTGGCAGGAAAAGTGAAAATTGTGGACCGTCACAATTTGTACAGATAGCAGAGACTAATTGCTAATATCTAATTCTGGCCATGTGGACCCTGCTACAATAAATTAGGGTTAAGCATTTGGTTTATTAATTTTGGGCGATGAAGAGAAGTCTTAGGAAGATACGTGTAACAAACTCAACTAAAATGATATTAGTACTAATTGAATCCGTAATTTTATTATATTGATAAGAATTGAACTCGTAACTTTTTACTATGATAATTCTCGTTTTACCTATCTAGCTGTTTTTTTTTGTGGTTGGTTAAGTCTTTGCCTTATTAAGCGCATACAATATTTTAAATACTCAAGACACAAAAAAAACTTAATTAGTATAGCGGTATAGTAAAATCTCTATAAATTAATAACGTTGAAACCATATTGTTTTATTAATTTGGACAGGTATTAATTACTCGGGGAATTAATAATTTAAAATTACTTCTCTTATTCAACGAACATAAATTAATTACATACAAAATCATTTTATTTCATTAATGTATGTATCGTATCCCTTGAATTAATTACATAAAAAATTTATTGCACGGCATGCATTAGAGAGGTTAATTTCAAGAAATCAAATCAAATAATAATAGAATCATATATATTTTAGTAAATTGTCATAATTATTGTATGCTTTCAGTTTGAGAGAATTATTAATTTATGATATTAACATAACCATACATTTATATAAGGGTTTTTTTTAATAAACAAATATTATTTTACTAAGTCAGTCAAACACACAACTACTACCCAACAATGTGTACTTGGTAAACTACGCTCATGTATAATAGCTCACATGCCACACAATATATGTAAGTCGCACTAAGAAAACTTTATGTGATAGCTTCAACCGACAAAATTTGAACAATAATTTAATTCGTAACATTTATTATAAAATAATATTTTATCTATTTGACCACCTCTTTCGAAACGTTTATTTTGTTTGTTAGTGAAGAGGTCAACTACCAAGGGCGGATATTGGAGATGGGTTTGACCATTGACATGCCTCTCCCAACAAAAAAAAAAAAAAAAAGGAAGCCTATTTAAGTTACGTTACATATTTGTCATTCTTAATATGGTTTATAAATTACCATTAAAATGTTATTATATTATATATGTAATATAATATAAGATGAACATTTATTTATTATTATACGAACATAATAAATATTATTTACCTAATAATTTTGGTTGAGGTATAGTACGGATAAGAATGGGTATGTTATATTAAATCTCTATATGAGCAAATATAAGAATTTTAAAATATAAAAAAACAAAAATAAATATTCAATATTAGCAAAATATTATGTAATTACATATAGTAAAATATATGCTATAAGATAATACGTCATTGGAAGAGCTGTCATGTTGACTTTCACGGGACATAATACGAGTGCAGTATGTAAAAATAATATGATGAATTATGTTTAAATTTAGACAATTATTTGATGAAACAAAACTTTAATGAAATGGTGAAATAATCGAAGTTTTGAGCAGTTGTAACTTGTAAGCGAATTACGATGGGTTAAGTTATCTCTTGAAATAGAAATCAAATTATGCTAATGCGAGTAAAATGTGTGAATTACTAAGGTGGACGGGAGGTTTAACTTTTATAGAACAATAATCGTTATTATTCGAGTCGAATTTAAATTAATTTCTTATAAATGCTTGTATAGAAAAAAAAATAAAAAATAAAATTCCCCCAACCCTAGCAAATCAACCGCAGCGGAAGGAGAAAAAGCACATAGAGATTAGAGGGAGAGACTAGAGAGAGGGGAAAATCATTCCCAAAAAACGCACCTAAAATCCGAGAGAAGTTAAAACTGAAAGAAAGAGAGAGAGAGAGAGAGAGGGCATGTGAAGTGATGGATGCGAAGAGGGACAGGTGCTTGGCGTGAAGATGAAAACCAGAGAAAGGAAAACCCGAAACACGCAGTTTAAAAATTAAAGAAAAAAAAAAAGAAAAAAGAAACGCCTTTTTTCCCGTTCGGCGCGCATAGGAACAAGAGTTACAGCAGTCTCGTCGTATGCATGAGTAATGAATTCTCCAAGATTTTGCCCAGATTTAAATGTCTCTTATTAAGGAAATTTTAATTTAATTTAACCCTAAAAAGAAAGAAAAAGCAAAAGGAAAGTAGTCACTGTTTCCAGAATTCAACAGAGGGGACAAGGAAAGGAAGGCATTTGGTAAGCGGCCCAGCAAACATATACAGACACAGACAAAGTGAAAACAGTAAACAAATCCCCATTTTTAATAAATTCATTCACTCCATATTTTGACAATTCATTCCCCTCTCATCATCATCATCACCATCACCCCATCGTCAATCCATCCACCAAACAAACCCCATTTTACTTTCCTTCTCTTTGAAAAACGAGACCCACCCCAATTCTTGGAATATAATTAATTGTCTCGCAATAAAAATCTGATTTTGATGCCCTTTTGGTGGGTGGGGTGTTGGGGTGTCCTATGTAATTGTGAGAGATATTAATCCAGGATTTTACTGTCCTCTTTAATCCAGGTCGGGTCAGGCTCACCTCTCTTTCTCTCTCTTGGTTTTTTTTTTCCTAGCTTTTATTTCTCCCTTTGATTTTCCTCACCCACCAATTCATTTCTTTCTCTCATCTCATCTCCTCTCCAAACCCCTCTCTTCCTCTCTTCTTTCTATCTCTTCTCCCTTCTGTTAAGCGGTGAGGTTTCTATGGGCTCTCTTCTTCTTCTTATATGTTCTATGTGAAGATTTTTTTAGCAAAAAACCAATCTGAATTTGTGCTTCTATGCCTCTGTGCAGGGATGGAGTTTGGATTCAATGTTTGATCATTTTCTCAAGATTGAATCTTTATAACGCTTGGTTTGCATTTCAGGTCTTGATTCTAGATCTATCGCTTAATTTTGTAGCTTTTGACCGGTAAATTTTCGGATTGTTCTCTCTTTTTGTTTATTGTTTTTATTTTTGATCTGTGATAAGACCACTTTCTTCTGTACTTGTACAAAATATCCATGTGCTTTTATTTTTCTTCATTTTCTGTTGGTTTTAATTTGAAAGTTGAGGGTTTGTTTTGAAAATTTCATTGGGAGAGTCAAGGTTGATTTTCCGAGGGGCTGTTCTTGGAATTTGTTTTTGGTAGTACTTTGTGTTTCAAATTAAAGAAAAAGGTTCAGCTTTTGTTTCTTAATGTTTTGGCTTCATCATCAGGTAAAATGGTTTCACAAAGCTTCAATCTTTCCGGTGTAAACATGAATTTTTAAAAAAAATTTCTGATCTTTGAAATTTGGTGGTGCTCAGTGATTTTGAGATAGAATGTGCAAAACAGCTTTGCTTTTATTTTTCCCCTAAAGCTTTGATGGTTTTTGAATACTGCCAATTCTTGGATGAAATGGGAAAAGACTCTTCCTTTACTTCTACCATGTATCTGTTTGTGTCTTCTGTTTTTGTTTATTTTCAAGCTTCTATTTCACCTAAATCTCTTTTTCTTTATTGGTGCTTAGTGTTAATCATTTTTGTATTGAATATTGATTGAAGTGTTTGTATAGGAGTGAATTATAAGAACAGTATTTGATTGGTATTGCACTTCTGGCATGTGAAATGCTTAATTGCTCATTCCACTGTAATGCTTTGGGTCTTTTAAGTTTACTTGTTTCCTGTGAATAGCAAGGAGCCACAACCAAAGCTATATGTGTTAAGCAAGTAAAAGTAAGAGAGCATTAATAGAGGGGAAGGGATGAGATATGATAAAAGATGGATTCGTTCATGACTCTTCTTTCTGTGATAATTGTGGGACTTTGGCTCTTTGCATAACACTGAGTTCCTTAACGAATGAATGATTTTATAACTTACTTCTGTGGAGTGGTTTTTGCATTAGAAAAATAAGATGGCTCTTTCTAATGTAAAAGGATATTGTTGGGGATCGTAGTGTGTGTAAATTATGATATATTTACATCCTTCTGATGCTCCACATTGTGTGTTAATTTATTTCAGGTCTGCTAAAGGAAGAGGGGGCCAGGTTCTGTGTGTGCAAAATATACTTCCCAATTCCTTTGAATAAAGTACATTCTAGCCCCAATGCAAGGGCAAAAGAGTGCTATTGGTTCCTTACCTGAAACTTTAGGCTTTAATCATGGGTCTACTTCAGCCGATGCTGGCATAGAACCGCAGATATGCTGGAATAATTTGCGAAATTCAACGCAGAACCTGATACCAGATTATATGGTTTCTTCTAATGAAACTGCCTCTGGATATATTGGTTCTGCAAGTCAAGAGAGGCAGAACTTGAATGGCTGGAGTTTAGGAGAAAGCAGCTCGAGTATTGGACAAAATCAGGTTAGTGAAAATGACCCAAAACCAGAACATCACTGGCCATCTCCTATGAGTGCTTTTCCTGGACCTCCTCGCATCCCTGAGGAAAGGCGATATGGGCCCTCCAATATTCTTTCACTGAATAATGCTGAAGTAAATATAAATAGCAATCACACCACTGGCACAGGACTATTTATGCAAGGTTCTAGTTCCCGCACTTCACCTCACAATCTCAACAGAAATTCAGGATTTGAGGGGGATGACACTGATGACGACGATGACGATGACTGTCTAGTAATGGAGTGTGTCACTGCTTACAAGTCTGAAGTACCGGTCAATGAGCGAGTGCCATCTGGTAGTACTTCCTTGATCCCTTTTGCAGGCCCTTCTGGAACTGGTGGATATTTGGCTCCAGAAAGTGATGGCAGGCCAGGCAGTTCACTTGATGGTCGACGCATATCATGTAAAAGGAAAGCACTTGAAGGTCATGTCGGTCAATCTTCTGGAAATGGTAGTTCAAGTTACTTTCATCATGCTGAAAGTAGTGTGTGGCATACTGTGCCTGCTCAACACAATGTAAGTAGCAGTTCTGTCATGTCCTCTCCTGCACAGAACTATAATGGTGTTAGTCTGCCAGAGCCGATAAACCCAAGGCTTGGACTAAGCATTGGAAGTGCTGCTCCTGAAGGTCCTCTTGGTTTAACTTCTTCCAGAAATGCAGAAAGCTCCCGTAGAAATTTCCGAGTGAGGATTAATACCTCACAACAACAAGATTCTAGTCCTCAGAATCTGTTTTCAAGCAACGCTGATGTTGTAAATGCTACCATTTCATCTGATAGGCACTCATCGAGACTCCTTAACAATAATTCGTTGAACTTACAGCCTCCAACAGTAACATACAATGCAAATCCTCAAGGGTCAGTGCGTGTCCCTGCTTTGCGTCCTAGTGCACAGGCTAGGTGGAACGCTGCATCTAGCTCAAGAAGTGGTAATCCAGCTAGTTTTCCTCTTCCCGGGGAGAGAGATTTCATTTTATTTGATGAACCAAGTTCTAGAGGTGTGCCGAGAAATATGTCACAACATCCCATGTTTACTCCTGCTTCTGAGATAGGGAATCCAACCCAAAACCCTCCTAACTGGGGTTTAGCCAATGGAAATATTAGTATTGCTGGAAATGCTGCTTCTACTTCTCGGGGTGCCTCTAGTTCAGGAGCTCAAAATGCTGCTCCTTCTTGGGCACCTCATCGTAATCCTCCACAATATCCTAGGAGGCTATCGGAATTTGTTCGTAGATCCCTGTTGTCGTCAGTTGCTTCTGACTCGGGGGTGACTGGCAATAATCCCCCACCACTTTCTGGTTCTTCTGCTACCTCACAGGAGATAGCTCTTCCTGCTAATAATGGGCATCGGCCATCTAGTTCAAGGTCAGCTATGTTGTTGGAGAGGCATCTTGCTGGTTCTTCTGGAGGCCCTTATTCCTGGAGGGGTCTGGCTGCTGCTGGGGAGGGAAGAAGCAGGCTAGTCTCTGAGGTATGTTTGACGTTTTATTCCACCTGTAATTTACCATTCTTAATCCTTTTCTTGATCATCTTTTAGTCAGACCAATATACAGAACCAATAATGCATATATCTACCTCCCATGAAGAAACGTTAAAGTTTTCTTATATCTTTAAAGTTAGACATGTGTTAGCTTCTTCGACTTGGTGCTATTTTCTGGGTCTAGCTAATTGTTCTATAATTGATACAACCCAATTCAATTTGGCTTATTTGAAAACTTGGCACCTCTATTTTTGGATTTCTTTCCTTTCTACATTTTCTTATGATAGCTAAAAATCTTAAAATGAATTTCTGTGCCAAGATATGTTTATTAGCTCACGTTTTTCTTAAAGAGAAGCTGTTCTGTTTTCGTGAATGGGTTTATATATGTTTTCTAAAGCCAGCCACTTGTAATTAGATAAGTTGATATCATTTTTCAACTGAACAGATACGAAATGTTTTGGATCTTATGCGACGTGGAGAGAACCTGCGAATTGAGGTTAGATTCTTGCATTACTAAATGTTTATTATATTTGATGTATGTAATTCTCTATCACATTTGGAGATTTGTGCATCCATAAATTTTTTCTTCGTTCAATCTTCTTATATTAGGCTTTACTAGTCTAGTGAAATTGGGAGTAAATTACATGGTTTTTTTTTTTACCATATGAACTTTCCACTAGAGACTCCTTTATAACCTGGACAAACTTCTACCACATAGGATTTTGTCATGAATG
Source organism: Ipomoea trifida (assembly GCA_003576665.1). Classification (NCBI taxonomy): domain Eukaryota; kingdom Viridiplantae; phylum Streptophyta; class Magnoliopsida; order Solanales; family Convolvulaceae; genus Ipomoea; species Ipomoea trifida. Next base: position 30,790,486 of record CP025644.1, read on the forward strand.
AACCTCCACTTGAGCTCTCGTTTCTTTCCTACTATGCCAGCTCACTTACTTTGTCGTGTATCGGGTAGAGAAGAGCGTAGGGTATGTGAAAATTATCTCATTATACTTCAACGATGTCTTGGTTGTGGTTTGATTTGAACTTATACTCTTGTGGAAAGCATATGGTTTTTATGAAACGGAACTTGTACAAAGTTGCATGCTTGGCTTGACATGCTGTGATTTTTATTTTTTTTGGGATAAATGTTTACAATGCTCTTAACTTTAGTAGGTGTTTCGTTTTAGTCTAGATGAAATGGTTGATGAGCTCATCAATACTATCTATGGTTTTCTAAAAGGCGTACCAAAAATAGTATTGTCATCTACTCCTTTCCATTCTTTCGAGAAAAAGCAAAAATTCTTGTAATTCTGGCAGACATGGATGGAAGGACGTCTGCTTGAAGATTTCGGGATTATCTTTACTACTTTAGTAACCTGCTTAAAACATAATGTTGCTATCTAGTGTTATACCGTTTTCCTTATTTTAAGAAATGCTTGTAGATCTACCAGACCTGTGGATGAAAGGATGACTGATCCCAGAATGGCAGATTTCTGGGTTAACTTTAACAACCTGCCTTTTGTAAGCGGTTTTTCTTCTTGTCCAGGATGTGATGATACTCGATCAGTCAATCCTCTTTGGGATGGCCGATATTCATGATCGGCACAGGGACATGCGACTTGATGTTGATAACATGTCATATGAGGTGCGTGGGCAAAAAGGACAGAATTTGACATTTAACATTAAGTTTCTGCATCTTTTTGTTTTTTTGTTCCCCCCGGGTGATCACTCTTGATTTCGCTACTCTCCTCAGGAGTTACTTGCACTGGAAGAGCGAATTGGAAATGTCTGCACTGGGTTGAGTGAAGAAACCATTACGTCCCGGTTGAAACAGCACAAGTATGCGGCCATGAAGACCGAAGAATCTATGGAAAGAGAACCATGCTGTGTATGCCAGGTACCGTCCTCTTGTCTTTCCTCGTCTTATTCCCACAATTTTTGGATTTCAAATTCTTCTCGATCTCGAAAGAAAAATACGAGGATCGGGCATTGTTTAAGCAAAATCTGTATAATGTATTCAGGAAGAATATAACGATGGGGATGATCTTGGAGCGTTGGATTGTGGGCATGAATTCCATAACGAGTGCATTAAACAATGGCTTAAACACAAGAACCTGTGCCCCATATGTAAAACGACAGGACTGGCTACATGATGACCGGGGGAAGGTGTACAAGCGTTTACCATACATCATTCTTTCATTTAATCGGAACTGGGTGGGCAGCTGGATGGATAAAACGTCGTCGTCTCTCTTTAGGCAAGAATGACTCCACTAAGTGGGTCAGATCGCGTAGAGTCTCCATAGGAATCACTGAAGCGCGAAGGACCTTCGCGTATTTTTCTCCCCGTAGTTTTATCGTCATCTCCTTGTGGAGAATATGAGTGATCCTAAAGTAGCTCTAGCTTTAGCCATTCATATTGTTAAGAACCTCACTAGTTACCTGGAAATGCACAATTTATTTTTTTTTGTTTTTTTTTTTTTCTTTTTCAATTCGTATCCAGTAAGAATTTAGAATTACTTATTTACTATTGAATATTTGTTTATTTAATTTTTTGGCTGTATGCGAATTTGACATAATTTCTTTGAAGATTTTTCACCTTATTTTTGTCTAATCTCTCAGGACAGGTTAATACATAAATTCTTAGGTAGGGTATATTTATACTGCATTTTTACCTATGTTGCTGAAATCATTTTGGAAAGGGTAATTTTTTGGGTGGATATATGTTTTCTAGTTGCCTGGGGGGTCAATCAAAGCCTAGGTGTAGTTGAGTGGAAATAGATTCATTCATCCTTAAGACCTTAACTAAAGGTTAATCGTTCAATCTTTGGCTTTAGATATGTAGTAATTTAAATTTTTAGTCAGCTGTTCTACCCTGACTTTGGGTATTGAGTAATTTTAAACTTTTAACAAGTTGTTCTACCCAATAGAAGGGTCTACCATTTAACGAGAGAATTAGTCACTATATCTGAACGTGAAAATTCTAAACTATACTTAAAAAAAATAGCTTAAAATAGATATGTAGATATGATAAGATTAATTTTTGATATGAATCATATGATAAAATATTAAGATTATAAATTAGTGAATGTTTTTATGATGAGAGAAATTTGTTATCATTATTTTTTTTAGGGTGTTTGAAGGTGCCAGACAGATACCAAAGAGAGCAACAAATAATAAAAATTGTGTTCAGAATCAGCTTCCCTATCGACAAAGCTATCGTCATTGGGAATGGCGATTGAATGGTTTTATTTATTTATTATTATTTTATTAAGCTCCTGTGGCTTCCAGTTGGGGTTTTGTGATAAGGCAATCAGTATGGTGAAATAATATTTTAATCTTGTATGCCTTTTTCCATATTGACAAATTACACGTATGCAAATTTATTAATATTGTAGGGTATGTCTCAATGAGTCGTGACTAAAAGTTCTATATATTATTGTTTATAAGAGATTAAATTCAAAGCAGCCTTAACGATAAAAATTGAATCTATGTCTTAAAATTTTAAAATTTTTTACGTTATTGACAAATACCTAAAGTATTGTCCATCATGTCAAAGAACACCTTGTGGACTAGTGACATTCGATTGCACTCCAGATGTGAGGGGTAAGTTTGAGCCTCAGTTGAGACGGTAACTATATTGTAATAGAGTCAATGGTACTAAAAAAAATATTGTCCGTCATAATTTGCCAGTCAACATTTGATTTTATATTGCCTATTTCTTTTTTAAATAAAAATAAGGAAAAATGGTTAAATAATCCCATGAACTTTACTCAAAAAATCAATTAGCTTCTTAAACATTCAAAAGTTACAATTAAATCCATAAACATGTTATTTTAGAACATTGAAGTCTATAAATCGATGGTGACCTATAATTACAGGTCACTAGGATTCATGCTGATCGTCATTGGTCACGTTTGGTCTGTCTTTTCCAGTAAGGGAGAAGGAAACCAAGTCGATCTCCTTTTCCGGCGAAGGAGAAGACAAACCAAACACAATCGAAGACAGTCATCAGTGTTTTGTCGCCATAAATTGGTCGGAGGTTTATAGGAATCCTAGTGACCTGTAAATACATATCACCAATCGGTTTATAGGTTTCAATGTTCCATAATAACATGTTTATGAGTTTAATTACAACTTTTAAAAATTTAAGAGTTTAATTGACTTTTTGAATAAAGTTCAGAAGCCTATTTGATCCCTTTTCCCAAAAAATTATGACATCTACAAATTGTTGTTGGCTTGTTGCTTGTGTTTTGGATGCTTAAATTGTTTCAGTCTTTCAATTGTTAAAAGAAAGATCAATATAGATATTTGAATATTTCACATAGTTATTACTTCAGTTTGTTTATTTAGGTTGTTTGAATGTCTTTGTGGCAATACAAAAGATTATACTTATTGAAAAAAAAATGTATAATCTCGCTTTTGTAGCAAGTGTGAAACACATTGGAGAAGACTTTTTAAAATGGAAAAAAAAAAAGAAGAAGTTGTGGAACACATATTTGACTCTACTTTTAACTATCCAAATACATACAGAACTCGTCATTTTCAAAATAATTGAAGGGGTAAATATAGATATGATTCTGAGACTTAGGTCTCTATATGCATATAATTTGGGGGGAAATTACAAAATTTATTTGATTTTATTATAAATTGATAAAATAAAATGATGGCAAAAAGAACAAAATTTTGATTGCAGTTAACATTATTGATAATAAAGGGGTAAAAATGAAAATTTTAAACCTGAATAGCTGATTGGAAATTAGTAGAAGTATTGAGGCAAAATTGTAATTTGATCATTAAAAAAACCCGAAAATGAACCAAATCACAATTAAGGCGGGAGATTACAGTTCTAAACAGTCTGTTTTAGAGAGAGAAGAGAATGCATATGATAGACCGAGAAGGTGAGAAGCTCTCATCTTCATCTCCATGAACTAAGAAAACCCTTGCGCTCAGAGCAGTGAGCTTGGAAAACACACGAGGATACTTAAATTTGGCTTTTCTTTGTAATTTTCGGTTTTTTCTTCTTCCTGGTTATTATTGATTTTCTGAGGACTAACAGCAATGGCGGATCCATACGGAGTAAACCCCCGTCATCCACACTCGCTCGAATCCGAGGACATGTCTTCCTTTGTTCACAATCTTCTCCACGGCTCTTCCGCTTCCGCTGCTGCTGCTGCCGGCGGCGGCGGCGGTCTCTTTGCTCGATCAACGACGGTGGCTTCCAACAACTTAGAGTCTCGGATGAGAGATGGATCTTCTGCTGCTGTGGTAGAGTCGTCTTCTAGCCTTAATTTATCCGATCCTTGCGGATTTTACGGAGCACAAGTGAAGGAGGATGCTGTGAATGCATTTTCTTCAGCTGGAATTGGGGATTGTGAAGCCATCACTTCTTCAAAGGGGATTGAGTTTGCACATGATAACAAGGTCGACGATTTCGCTTTTACTCTTGAGGTGATTGTGATTGTGATTTATTATTATTATTTTCTAAAAATTTAATGTATATATGTAGTAATCACTATAAACAACACTTTGTGGGTCATTGTTACATTTCACTTTCATCAATAAAACGGACTCTCATGTGATTGGTTTTGTGAAGAATTGAATGATGTCCTCACGCAGTGGATTGCTTGTGGGACAAACTTTAATGGTCCATCAGGCCAAAGCTAACAATACTTCACAATAGACAAACCATGGTGATGAGCTCAATATTAGCTGTTTTGTCCTTGATCATACGTACTAAAACTGTTTATCTAATCTTAGAGTAAATACAAATACTCCTTTGTACTGTACTTGATTATTAACCATCAAGCATTTATCAGGATTGTGAAACTTCAGATGCGCCAAGTAACCAGGCTCAACCGCGAGGATCAAAGAGGAGTAGATCAGCAGAGGTTCATAATTTGTCTGAAAAGGTCTGCTTTGACTCAAATGGTTTAGATTTAATTTTGAATATAGAGGATGTTACTGTTGATTTACATGGCTAACACTTATGTGGACAGAGGAGGCGGAGTCGAATCAATGAGAAATTAAAAGCACTGCAGAACTTGATTCCAAATTCTAATAAAGTACGACTATTCTTAACTATAGTAACTTTTCTCCATCTTTTTACAGTGCTGTTGTTTTCCTTGGTCTTTATTGGGTTTGTTTTCTGTGATAGACTGATAAGGCATCAATGCTTGATGAAGCAATTGAATATTTGAAGCAGCTTCAATTGCAAGTTCAGGTATTTAATCCTGCTGTTTATTGCCTGATTTTATAGTGTTATACTTCATCCACTACTGTACTTAGGTATACTTTTCGTTGATTGACAAAAATAAAATGCATTGTTTTAGAAATTATGAATAAGTGTTACCACCCCAGACCCCAGTGGATAAAATTTTGCATACATCATAATTACAATGAAGACAACATTTGCTTATTAGAGTTTGTCTCTTTGCAGCAATAGACCACCCCACTGGATAGAATTTTGTGCTACTTTGCTTATCTTCATAAAGACATCTATCATCCTCTTTGGTAAAAGAGTTAGCTTATACTCAATTTTGACTTATTTGGCCACTATTAGAGTTAGCTTATACTCAATTTTGACTTATTTGGCCACTATTAATTGTTTGACTTGTTAAAAAATCAATCTAAGTGTTTGGTTAATAAGTTTTTTGTAACTCTAAAATGCTAAAATTTAAAAAGTTGCTCAAAGCAACTTTTTCAATCAACTTTGTAAGAGAAGAAATTATACCAAACAGCTATTAGCTAATAGCTAATTTACCAAACACCTTTCCACAATCAGCTAATGTTATCAACTAGTTATACCTTCTAAACCAATCTGCTAACATCAATTTACCAAACAGGTATGTCATTTATTTATTTATTTTTATCCGAGAGTGAGCCAAACTCTAATAATCAAATGCTTACCTTGGTCGTTCTTATTTGGGTATTTAGTTAATTTGCTTTTTCTATATTGCATTTATTTATAGGGGTTTAACAATCTTGCCTAAAACAACCAGCAGAGAAAAGATGCATTCCCTTTAATTCATTGTGTGATTGGGTATACCATGGTTGATGAGAAAGACATTAATGAATGCTTTCATATCTCTATCACAAAAGCAAAGAAACAAATTAACTAGAGTTTGGTTGGATAGATATATTTCTTGAAATAATCTGTATTCCCCCTTAAATGACCAATTCTGTACTGGGAAAAATGAAGTTTTCTGGTCAAAGACTACTCTAGGCTCTTTGTTATTTTGCAATCTTCCCAAGACATAATTAGAACCTCTCTCTTACTCTAGAGTTTGGCTTTGCAGATGTTGACAATGAGGAATGGGTTGAGTTTGTATCCGGGCTATTTCCAGGGATCTCTCCAATCAATTCAACTGCCTCCATCAGGGAGTGCATTTGATGAGAATGTAATTCCAAACACAAGAGGAGCAACTAATTTTTCTGGAGACCAAGAAATTTCATTGCAGAACAGGTTTGAAATCTCCCATCAGAATCCTTCAGCCCAGCAAAATGTATCCTCTATGAAGAACACCACTAATTCAGAGAGTCCCCTAGTCTTCGAGACACCAATGCATAATCATTATGGGATGCTTAACCATTTGGCTTCTACAAAGGTAAAACTTGTCTCAAATGGTCCAGTACTTCAGTCAAATGCCAAATGCCTGTAAATTAACTCGGGATTCTTCTTAAAATTGCAGGATATATGCAGGAATGATTCATTATCAAGGCTGCATTTAGACATGAGTTGCTCCGGGAACAATTCATCACCAGGTGTCTCTTCTTCTTAATCAATAACTTACAAATTTGCCTAAAGGATGCTGAAAAATATTTGATTCCCTTGTTTTTTTTTTTTGGCTCACCAGTTACACTGATGCCCCTTTCTAGTTTATTAACTATATCACAAAGCAAACATCAACATAATTGAGCTGTTGTAGCTGGTGAACTTATCAATTTGTTCTTATTCCATACTTTATTTCCTGCTCAAAAAAGAATCTGCAAATTCCTAGATATGTATGTGAATCGATTCTCGTCTAACGTCATGCAGAAGAATAAAATTTTCCGGTTGGTGCTTGTCCTCTTCATCCTTCCTTTCATATTTTGTATATATATGCTTAGCTGCTTCATTACTTGTAGTATTAATTAGTTGCAATAGTTTATCATAACCATATGTCCATATCCAACAATTATTTCTTTAATAAGTTGAATAATTTTTTTTCGTTATTATAAGCATATAATAGAATTCGTAATCCAGTATGCGGTAGATATCTTTGCTGCAAGTTAGGTTGATATTAATACTGTCGGCAACACTGACAAATTACAGATGGATAGCAATACATTTATTTCGTCTTTATTTTTTTTTTTTCCTTTTCTTGTTTTACTATATATAAATCTCTATTTCGGTTCCGATCGGCCCACTCTTTCCATTAGCAGCCGTCGTATCGATTCCAATTTCCATTACTAAAAAAATCTGCTTAACTTCTTTGATCGATACTTAGATGATGCCCTCCATTCTAAATTTAATTCTTAAACGGCATTTGGCATCTTTAAGACTCAAAAAGGATTTTTTTTTTCTCTTTTTATTTTTTTTTATTTTTTTTATTTTAAGTTTTGAAAGAAATTCACTGTCATTATTTAAAGACATGTATTGAGCAAGGTTGTATTTGATTTAGACATCAGAAATAAGATTTAAAACATAATATTTGATTATCTCTATAATTACAAATCTCATTACCTAATTTGAAATCATGTATTATTTTATTAATTCAATCTTATCACTCCTCATTTTTCATGACTTCCTCATTTTGTAGCCTTTTCACTCATTCTCCTTTACTTAATCGACTTCCTCACTGTACTACCTACTCATATTATTACTACTCTTAAGGTCAATTATCTTGATTTTTTGTTTTTGTACTTTTAAAATAGTTATTTGGATTATAAATTATACATAACCAAACACTAATATTTTTAATTATTTTAATTTCATCGTACTACCAAATAATTACAAGTAATTGATTCTCATTTCAATTCCGATTTCCATATTCGAACCAAAAACACCCTAAATCATACGTAGTACTTTATTATTTTGAAACTAGAAATGAAAATGATGAATTATTTTGATAAAGATTTTAATTTTTTATTTTTACCGTGACTTAATATAATTCATTAATTCGTACATAACAAAAAGTGTGTACATACAAAACCGTACATAACAACAAAGTGTAGACAAGAAATTGAGTGGGGCTTCCTCCATTTTCCAAGAGTCACATCAATACAGCTGCTCCTTTGACCCCATGCCACCACTCACTCACCGGTCACCCCAATCCAACCCACAACGCTCACAATATGTACAGTTTCGGCTAATTGCTCGTTTTTTTTGTCTTCGTCCCTTCAATCTTCAACGGTTCTTTGTAAATGTGGTTTGTCGAGTTTCGTTGAACCACAGCAGAAGCTGAAGAAAAAGAAGAAGAGAATGTCGGCGTTTCTGAACGATGAGCTATCGAAGCGCACCTCGATATTCGGGTTGCGGTTATGGGTCGTTCTGGGTATCTGTGTCGGAGCTGCAATTGTGCTGGTTCTCTTCCTCGTCTCCCTCTGGTTCACCTCCCGCCGCAACAGCAGTAAGAAGTCTTCTACCACTCTTCTCGCTCACAAGAACTCCAAAATCCCCAACGCCTCCAAGGAGATTCAGGAAATCCGGATTGACCCCTCCAGAACCCATCCAGAAAAGCCCGTGCTTTTGCCAGCTCCGGTACCCGACCCGGTCCCGGAACCCGAACTTTTGGATGACGAGAGCCATAGCTCCGGTGGGCAGCAGAGAATTAACATCGAAATCGGGAAGGGCCACAGAATTTCGTACCCGGAGCGGGTCGGTCCTGGGAGCGGGTCCAGGCACGGGAGTGGAGAGTCGCGGTCGGGTGATCAGGCGCCCGCCATTACTGTCCCCGAGGTTTCGCACTTGGGGTGGGGCCATTGGTATACTCTGAGGGAGCTCGAAATAGCCACGAATGGGTTTACCGATGAGAATGTGATTGGTGAGGGTGGTTATGGCATTGTTTACAGTGGTGTTCTCGAGGACAACACTAAAGTTGCTGTAAAGAATCTGCTCAATAACAGGTGACCATTAATATTTTGTTTCTTTGTTAACATTTCATTCTTTGGTTGTTAATCTTGTGCATAATAGTCAAAGCTGAAATTTAGGTAATTAAGGGTTGCTTTCTTTATGTGATTTCTTTTCAGGGGACAAGCTGAGAGGGAGTTTAAGGTTGAAGTTGAAGCAATTGGGCGTGTCCGGCACAAGAATCTGGTGAGGTTGCTTGGTTACTGCGCCGAGGGAGCACATAGGTAATTTCAATTTATTACTTTCCATTCTGTGGGTATTTATCTTAGAGCTTTAGGCATTGAATACTTTATTCAATTTTGAAATTTTACTTGGATTGGTGATTGATTAATATTTATGATCTCATAAATGTGGTTTTCAGGATGCTTGTGTATGAGTATGTCAACAATGGAAACTTGGAACAGTGGCTCCATGGAGATGTAGGACCCTGCAGCCCTCTTACCTGGGAAATTCGAATGAATATCATTCTTGGATGTGCAAAAGGGTATACTTCTGTTGAATGTGATGTCCACAGGTTAATTCTCTATTCTGCCGATATTTTTTTTTTCAGTGCAATAACAAAAGCTTGGTGATGTTCACAGGTTAACCTATCTGCATGAAGGTCTTGAACCCAAAGTTGTTCATCGTGACATCAAATCAAGCAACATTTTGCTGGATAAACAGTGGAATTCCAAAGTATCTGACTTTGGCTTGGCTAAGCTCTTGGGTTCTGAAAAGAGTTACATTACCACTCGGGTTATGGGAACATTTGGGTCAGTGAGGAATATTTAAAATCCAGTACTTATGTTTAATTGCTAACTCTTAGGCTGACCTAGGAAAACTTATTCAAAAAGCTTCTTCTTTTTATGATGCAGCTATGTTGCTCCAGAATATGCTAGCACTGGCATGTTAAATGAAAGAAGTGATGTCTATAGTTTTGGAATTCTTCTGATGGAGATAATTACTGGAAGGAATCCAGTGGATTATAGCCGCCCACCTGGAGAGGTTTGTAATGACTTGTTAAAGATTACTTGTTATATTGGAGACCTCTTTAAATTTGCTTTCTATATTGTTATTAACATTGCTATATTAATTCTCAGGTGAACCTAGTTGATTGGCTAAAAACCATGGTTTCAAACCGCAATTCCGAGGGAGTTTTAGATCCCAAGTTACCTGAAAAACCTTCTTCAAGAGCATTGAAACGTGCCCTCTTGGTGGCTTTACGCTGTGTAGACCCTAATGCACAAAAGAGGCCAAAGATGGGCCATGTAATACACATGCTTGAAGCTGATGATTTCCCCTTTCGAGATGTGAGTTTTATTTTCCATTTTTCCCTATCAAAACTTTATTACCATAACTGTTCAATCAGTTGCTATATATGAGTAGGACTGCTAAGCATGCTTGAACGGTTGAACCTACCTCTTAATATGATATAATCACAACTCTTCCCTCTAAAGATTGATTGCTCAACTTCATCACTGGGGAGATATGAATAAACATGTTAATATCTGCATATCAATTTCGCCATGATTAAATTTCTTAATTGTTGAGGACAAGCATGTTTCGGTACGAGCATGAAATTCATCACTGTTGTCCCTGCTGTGGCTATCATTTTTTGTTTAATAAAGCTGAAACTTTTCTTTTTCTCTTCAACATGATACTTTAGTAAACTTTTCTACCCTCCACTTTTCAGCATACATGCATAATTATTCTTCATAAAAGTTGTCTGTCTCAGAATGGTAAACTTTCTTAATAGGTATGATTGAGTTGCTACTTTTAAGAGATAGAGCAGTGAGACTTTAGAAAATCTGTCATAAGAGATGGCACACCTACTTACCTCCTATTAACTCATTCTTAATACATCTCTTGAGAATGCCTCGGAACTTTTTGATTACCTCATCCTTTTCGATACATAATACGTAGGCAAGTGTCTCCTTTGTGTGTAATGCATCTATGGTTTTCATCTTCAGGACCAAAGAGCTGGAAGGGACAATGCACGTTCACATCATGACGGAGTGAAGGAGAGGGTGATGCAGAAGCGGATGATTGAATCAGGTGATAGTAGTGGTTACGAAAGTAGTGTCCAAACCAACAACACATCCTTATTGAGAAGACAAGAAACCGATGATGAGCAGTAGCCTCAGCATTCCTCTTATAAAGGTTGAACCGAAATGATGTTCTTTGTTTCTGATACCTGGCCTCTGTAAATACCACCCGTCTTCGCCTTTGCACTCTAGTTTATACCTTTTGCTTGTGTAGGTTCCTGTAGCAACATTTGACGCTAGGAGTTTACTTGTGATCAATTTTGCTGCTTCCCATACCCCCAAAACTGCATGTAGTTATTATTCTCTGAACAGCGCTCTAGAACAGAGCTATTGTTTATACTGATATGGCTACCTAGCTGCCAATAAGGGTGCACCATGCTTTAATACAGCCAGATAGAGTTGAATACCATCTTAAACCCCACAATGAACAAATTTTCATGAAACAATGTTGCAGCTCATGTTCTCTGCATTAAAATACCTGTCATTCTGCATTATAGTTAGGTGTCTGGTAGTGACATTTTATTGAGGTAGCCATTGTCACCAAAGACAGCTGGCTGCAAATGAGTGCAACCAGGTACATGGTTCCTACAAAATTCAATATGCGGCGGATAAGCGGGTCCCATGTAATCAGTGAAGTCACCACAAATCATAAAGGAGGAGGAGAAGAAGAAGCAGAAATAGGTTTTTCTTGCAGGCACAAGAGAAATTGGACCCCCCAGGCATTCATTTTGTTTCCTGGGCATACAAAAGGTTTGTAGGATGTTTACTTCTTTTGTTTCTTTTTTCATTTTCATATTCTCTTTTTGTACATTGGTCTGTCTCTGTGATTTTTTTTTTACTTGTGCATATGTATGAACACTTGAATGCCCTAATTAGTGCATGAACTTTGGATCCCATATCTAATTTGTCTGACTTTTTCCATAGCTACCATACCCAATTTCCTGGTCAAAGATTTTTCTTGGGTTTGCAGATTTGCTAGTCAACTTTATAGTAATATTATATACCATATTTTCTTTTGATTTTTGCTTGACTTGTGAGAAGAAAAAAAAAATAGAAAATATAATTTGGAACCAACAAGGGTTGGTTGGTTTAGATGGCAACATTTGGACTTTTTGCTGAAAAAGAAAAAGTTCACACTTTCAGGCATGCATGGGGTGTTAACCTTTTCTTATTTATAAGACCGGTGATGGGAAATGTGTGTAAATTTTACACAATATTTTTTTAAAAAAATAGAGTTAATTCTATGACTGGTTCATTGATTATTGACTTTTAATTTGATTATAATTAGTTCTTAGACTATTAATTTTGTTTTAAATTTGATCTTTTATTAAGAAATCTGTTTAAGAGTGTTATTTATCAAAGTAAAAGTGTCAAATTTAACTTTTCACACCGGTCTTTTGCATGATCATTTATATAATTATGTATAAGAGCAAAATCATGTCCTACAAGAGTTCTTTTGTAATGATCTTATAGACATTCAAAAATTGCAGCAATTGATTTATATATACATAAACAATAATGGAGAAGAAATGTGCGAAATACCATATTTTAAACTTTTGATGCATTCAGAAATCAGAACGGATTTTTTAATGAAGGATCAAAATTAGAATAAAATCGATACTTAAAGGCAACAATAAAAATTAATAAATGTATGGACAAATATGCCCTTAATAATTGGAAGTAGGACATAAATCACACAACTCCACAATACAATAATGCTTAAATTCTATTACAATTAATTAAGAATATAATAGTGAATCTGCGAGAAATATTCTCCAAATCTTCCTCAGTTGCTTCGAACAGAACGTTTGTCTGTCTTCTCATATTATGTCTTGCAAGCATTCTTAGCATACCTTAAATTTGAGGTTACGCAATATTGCGTTCAAGACTCTACAACTCACCGCCTTCTCTGCCCAGCTGCGGCTATACTGTCACCTCACTTTCAATTTAATCAACTTTGCATGAATCAATCTATATATCTTGAACCAGGGTCCACAGTCTACTATAAACTTGATCCAATATACAAAATTTGACTTAGGTACAGAATTCATGTTTATAATATACAGAATTTATGTTCATAATATACTGTGTTCACGATATAAATTGCCCATATCAGAACACCACATTTACCTGGAAGTTTTTTCTCACTTAAACCCTCTCTATCTAGATAGATAGATGAAGTTGAAGTCACCGAAAAAAATGGAGTCATCAGTGAAAGGACTTCATCTTCTCTTCCTAGTCCTGTCGTTGATCTTTCATGCATCCTCAATCTCTGCAAACAAATCAACCTACATCGTCCACATGGACAAATCATTCATGCCCACACCTTTTTCCACACATGATCAATGGTATTCCTCCATTCTTCATTCTATCAAGCTGGAAAACCCAACATCCTCAGATGATGATCCAAGAAACCCAACCAGGATTCTCTACACTTATGACCATGCATTTCATGGTTTTAGTGCAGTGTTGTCTGAGAAAGAATTAGAAGCTGTCAAGAAAACCCCAGGGTTTGTCTCAGCTTACAGGGACAAAACCGTCACTCTTGACACAACCCACACCTCCCAGTTTCTGTCTCTCAATCCGGCCATGGGACTGTGGCCGGATTCTCAGTACGGAAAAGATGTGATTATTGGTGTGATTGATACCGGAGTGTGGCCGGAGAGTGCAAGCTTCAGAGATGATGGAATTGAAGAAATTCCTGAGAGGTGGAAAGGGATATGTGAGGAAGGAGAGGAGTTTGAAGCTTCTATGTGTAACAAAAAGCTGATTGGTGTTAGGTACTTCAATAAAGGAGTTATGGCTGCAAATCCCAATATTACTATAACTATGAATTCAGGGAGAGATATAGCAGGCCATGGCACGCATACATCTTCAACTGCTGCTGGGAATTATGTTGAAGATGCTTCTTTCTTTGGCTATGCCCCCGGGATAGCGAGAGGGATAGCACCGAAAGCTAGAGTGGCTATGTATAAGGTTCTTTGGGAAGAAGGGAGGTATGGGTCTGATGTTCTTGCAGGAATGGATCAGGCAATTGGAGATGGGGTTGATGTGATATCAATTTCTATGGGGTTTGATTTTGTGCCTTTGTATGAAGACCCCATTGCCATAGCTTCATTTGGGGCTATGGAAAGGAATGTTCTTGTTTCTGCCTCAGCTGGAAATGCAGGGCATGGAATTGGGAGATTGCATAATGGAATCCCTTGGGTTTTAACATCTGCAGCTGGCTCGATTGATCGTTGGTTTTCGGGGAGTTTGGGTCTGGGAAATGGTCAAGAAATCATTGGATGGACTGTTTTCCATGGAAAGGGGAGTTCTGAGAGGCTGCCACTTATTTACAATGAGACTATATCTGCTTGCAATTCTGTTCAGTTGCTTTCCAGGTTTGGTGATGGGGTTATTGTCTGTGACAATACAGGGCAATTATTCAGCCAAATTAGCATTATTTCCCAGTCTGGGGTGGCTGCTGCTATCTTCATCTCTGATGATTCAGAAATCTTTGAGTCCACAGTGTTCTCCAGGTTCCCTGGAGTTATAATCAGCCCGGAAAAGTCCTCCATTGTCATCAATTATGCCAAGAATGGTGTCAACCCCTATGCCAGCCTTAAGTTTCAACAGACATTACTGGGAACAAAACCTGCCCCAGTTGTTGCATCCTACACTTCGAGAGGCCCTTCGCCCAGCTTTCCCGGGATCTTGAAGCCCGATGTTATGGCTCCCGGGACATTAGTCCTGGCTGCCTGGATTCCAACCTCTCATATCTCTACCCGAGTGGGAATGGAAATGGAAATGGAAATGTCGTCCCGCACTTTCAACATGATCTCGGGCACATCCATGGCCTGTCCTCATTCCTCTGCCATCGCTGCACTCCTTAAAGGCGCACATCCAGAGTGGAGCCCAGCCGCCATAAGATCAGCCATGGTTACAACAGCCAACCCCTACGATAACACCAAGGATCCGATAAAAGATTCTGGCCTGAAATACTCTGTGGCCACCCCTCTTGCCATGGGAGCAGGACAAGTTAATCCAAACAGTGCTCTTGATCCCGGGCTCGTTTATGATGCCACCCCACAAGATTATGTGAATCTATTGTGTTCCATGAATTTCACCCAACCCCAAATTCAAACCATCACTAGATCAACCAATTATAGTTGCAGTAACACATCTTCTGATCTCAATTACCCTTCTTTTATTCTTCTGTACACTGCCAGTGAAACAGCAGAAGCTGTGAATCAGACATTTGTGAGGACTGTCACCTATGTTGGAGACGGGCCTGCAACGTTTAAGGTTGGCGATATCACGTTCCCTGCAGATTCAGATATCACTGTCCACAATGAAAGTTTTTCATTCGAAAACAAGCACGAAACGAAGAGCTATACACTTGTTCTGAGCTATAAGGGTAACAGAACAGGAGAAATCACATCTGGTGCAATAACATGGGTTGATGACAGTGGTAAATACACAGTTAGAAGCCCAATTGTAATAGCCCCTATGATTCCCAGATGGTGATAATGTGATCATTACTGTATGTATGCACATTAATCCTTGTGTTCAAACTATTCCAAGACATCCTCGGATCGGATGCACAAAAAATAGTGTTCAAAGACATAAATAGTTGCTGTGTTTACAGTTCAGAATCTAACAAACAAGAAATCCATTGCTGTTTTTACCATTTCTTGAACCAAATCCTACTTGCCAAGCCATGAACCAAAGTTCTGAGAAGCTTCAAAAGATCAAAAATTCCAAACAACCGATTGCTCAGTCTCGAGAGTCATTCCTGAACAGATGTTTAGAGATTGGAACCAGCTGGACTTAAAAACTGTTTTTAATGACAAGAATCTTGGGGTTTTCCTCGCTTTAATGCTAATGAAATTGCAGAACCTAGTATTTTACTAATATGCATTTGTATTTTGTGGATGAATATGAACTGACAACGGGTAATACTATGGGAATCGGAATTCGAAATCGGAATAATGGTATAGGTTTTGGTGAATTTTTTTTTTTTAATATTTGGTGGTAGGGTGAAATTGGAATGATTACTAGATATTTGGTTATATATGACTCTATAATGGAATACATGTTTAAAAAATACAAAAACAAAAAATCAAAACAATTTATCCTAATATAAATTTTAAAAATACAAAAATAAAAAATTAACACAATTTATCCTAATATAATGACATCCAAAGTACTAATATGAACAAATTAAAAAAATCAAAACAAAAATTTAAAAGCACTAATAATTTCCTAGTAAAATCAATCAAATAAGCTCTCTCTTCATCTTCTTCAATGCACTCTATTCCTTTTGGTCTCATCCGATCCTAAGAGACAAATGGCATGTACCTGAATTCAATTCTTGCATGATACTAACATAGGAAGAAAACTCCAAATGCATAGCATCCAGAAGTTTTTGTTTTGTTTTTTGTTTTTTTTTTATACATTAGGTTTCTAAGCTTAAGTCAGACTAATCCTAAACTCCTAGAATCCCTGCTCAAAAAGACTAGAGGAGGTCATCAGTCCCCAGATTCTTCGAACCTCTACACTGCACTACGGCTGAAGTAAGAATTTAAGGTGATTGGTCGAACCAACTGAGCTAGTCTCAGTGCCTTAACATCCAAAAGCTGTTGGTTATGGGAGAACATATCAATGTCACACCCGGCCATTTGATAAAAACAATGATGCCGTTCGAGGCCAAGCAATGTCCTGACAGATTTTACAATGTTAACATGCTCCAACAATGGTATAAATACGGAAGCCATAGACTAAGAAATTCCCACCAAAAGTTTCATAAAGAAAAATGGAGTCTTTCAGAGGGGTTCCTCTTCTCATCTTGTCGACACTGTTCTTGTTTCAGACATGTTCAATCTCTGCCCAGAAATCCACCTACATTGTCCACATGGACAAGTCACATATGCCACTCGCGTTTTCCACTCACCACCAGTGGTATTCTTCCATTGTTGATTCTGTAGTTTCCGACAGTAGCCTGGAAAGGCTGGTCTACACGTACAATAACGTTGTTCATGGCTTCAGTGTTGTCCTGTCCGAGGATGAGCTTGAAACTCTCAAGAAATCTCCAGGATTTGTCCACGCTTACAAGGATAAATCCACCGCCCTGGATACCACTCATACCTTTGAGTTCCTGTCTCTGAATCCCACAACAGGGCTTTGGCCGGCGGCTCAGTTTGGGAAAGATGTGATCATTGGAATGATTGATACCGGAATTTGGCCGGAAAGTCCAAGCTTCAGAGATGAAGGGATGGGTGAAATTCCGGAAAGGTGGAAGGGGACATGCCAAACAGGCCCGGATTTTAACTCTTCAATGTGTAACAAAAAGCTCATCGGAGCTCGTTACTTCTACAAAGGCGCCGGCGCCGGAAACTCAAGCAGTCTTTATAGCTCTCCACGGGATGACGCCGGCCACGGCACCCACACCTCGTCCACCGCCGCCGGGAACTACGTCGACGACGTTTCGTTCTTCGGCTACGCCAACGGAACTGCGAGAGGGATGGCGCCGCTTGCTCGGTTAGCGATGTATAAGGTCGGAGCCAGCGGAGCGAGCTTTGCTTCCGATGTACTGGCCGGAATTGACACGGCGGTTGCCGACGGCGTTGACGTGATCTCAATTTCTCTAGGATTTAACTTCTCTCCGTTATATGAAGACCCCGTCGCCATCGCCGCGTTTGGCGCCATGGAAAAAGGAGTCCTCGTTTCTTCCTCGGCCGGAAATGACGGCCCGGAACTCGGGACATTACATAACGGAATCCCGTGGGCCCTCACAACCGCCGCCGGATCCATTGACCGTTGGTTGGCGGGAACGTTGACTCTAGGAAACGGCGTGGAGATTCTGTGCTGGACAACATATCCGGATAACGCCGTTATCGAAAACGTTCCCCTCATCTATAACCAGACAATATCGTCGTGTAACTCAACCGAGCTGCTCTCCAAATACTCGTACGGCATAATCGTTTGCGACAACGTCGGATCATTCGGCTCACAAATGTCGTACATCTCCGACGCTAATGCCACGGCCGGAATCTACCTTACCGACGATCCTGAAATATACCAGGGCACTTATTTCGATTACCCCGGCGTTGCAATCAGCCCAGAAGCCGCACAGATTCTGCTCAATTACACCGGGGGCGTATCCTCACCCTCAGCCAGCATCAAGTTTCACCAGACATTCGTCGGAATAAAGGCGGCGCCGGTGGTCTCATCCTACACATCAAGAGGTCCTGCGCCGAGCAGTCCGGGGGTTCTAAAACCCGACCTAATGTCGCCGGGAACACTGGTCTTAGCGTCCTGGATTCCAGATTCCGGTGAATCAGGAAACGCATATAACATGATCTCCGGAACATCCATGGCGTGCCCTCATTCTTCCGGGATCGCCGCGCTTTTAAAGGGCGCGCATCCGGATTGGTCCCCGGCGGCGATTCGATCCGCCATGGTTACCACCGCAAACCCGCTGGATAACTCCAACTCGCCAATTACAGACTCCGGATTACAATACGCGGGCGCTAATCCGTTGGCCATGGGAGCCGGACAAGTTGATCCCAACCGTGCATTAAATCCAGGGTTTATATACGATGCGGGGCGACAAGACTACATAAATCTTCTATGCTCCATGAATTTCACTAGAAACCAAATCTTAACCATCACGAAATCCAATTACACCTGCGAAACCTCATCTTCTGATCTGAATTATCCGTCCTTTATTCTTTTGTATTCTACCAACGGAACTGAGAAGGAGGTGAGCCAGGAGTTTGTGAGGACGGTGACGTACGTCGGAGATGGCCCGGCGACGTTTAACGTTACCGAACTTGGGTTGCCGGGGAATTCATTGGTGTATGTGACTCCTGGTTCTTTGTCGTTCCAGAATAAGTACGAGAAGAAGAACTACACTCTGGGCGTGAGCTACACGCTCAACGTCACCGGCGACGTTGGATATGGTTCTGTGGTTTGGCAAGATGAGAGCGGTAAATATACGGTGAGGAGTCCCATTGTGGTGGCACCGCTGGTTGAGGTCTGGTGATTAAGTGACATTCCATTGCATGCAATAATAGTTATATATATGCATGGTGAGACGTGTTTATTATTGATCACAATAAATTAGAGTCTCCATTCTCCAGGAATGATAGGATGTTTGAGGTACATCTTGGAAAATAAGATACGGAAATGTAAGGTTTATGCCGTCATGCATTTCTGTACATTTATGGTATTCTTGGTGTGCCATTTCTGAATTCTAACATTTCATCATCTTTAATTTGCAACTTTTGACACAACTACACAACAAGCTAGGTTTTAAATTTGATTTCTAGCTGGGAACGACCTAGCGGAACTATTGGCTTTCAGAGTTTATCTATTGCATACTCTCGGATAATGGCGGGGAGTTTCTTCTTCATACACAAAAAGACAATATCTTAATTGTCTGAAAGTGTATGTAAAAATGTTATTGGACTGGGTTATTTACTTTGACTGCTGTCTGCAACGTAACTTTGCATGATTTCTGGGCAAGCACTTAATTTTACTGACTTGACCAAATCCTTAGCTTATACTCCGAATATAAGTCAATGCAGACGACAATGGCAAACAAGAAGTTGTTACATCACTTCCATGGACCAGAAATCAACAAATATGAATTATTGGCCCGACAAACACAAGGCCTTAGCTTAATACTAGTACAGTAGTATAAAGTAGGGAAAACAGTACTTTTGGCCCCTCAATTGTTTTGCTTTTGGAAATTTAGCCCCCCACAATTGATTTGAATAAATTTGGTCCTTTAATTGTACATAATGTTTTACATTTAGTCCCTATTATTATATAATTAAAAATTTTGTTAATAATTGTACATTAAGTGTACATAATGTGTTACATTTAGTCCATATGCATTTTGAATGTTTTTTTTTTAATTCAAATCTATACATTATATCCTCATGAAAAAAAATGATAAATATAACCTCATGAAAAAAAAATTACTAACAAAAATTCTAATTATATAATACTAGGGACTAAATATGACACATTATGTATAAGTAAAGGACCAAATTTGTTCAAATCAATTGTGAGGGGCTAAATTTCCAAAAGTAAAACAATTGAGGGGCCAAAAGCGCCATTTCCCCTATAAAGTATGTAAAAAGTGTAGTGGAAACCAATTCAGATTTCAAGAGTCTCAGTGTTACAACCACACTGATGGATATACGTAAGTGGTCAATCTGGAACGCCTGATCGGGTGCCCACTCAAAGGCCGTTAAAAGAGATTTTTCAGATTTTTTTTTTCCAAATTCTAAGCGGGATTTCTTTTTTTCAACATTAGGGAAGGAGTATGACGGTTTGAGAGCTTTTCAAAATTGATCGAAAAGTTCTCATTTATTTATAAATTATCAAGTACCTAAAGATGTAAGCAATACAAATGAGACACATTTTGCACTAGGCTAAAGCATTTGTTAAGCAAAATTTATCTAAAGAGAGAAAACAATGCACTTATCACCGGCACAAGATATTGTGGAGTGATATTTAAAATTGGAATCAAATATCTATTCTAGTTAGTTAATTGTTGTGATTAATTATATTGAGACATCTGAAAATGACTATTTTGATATTAAGATGAGTGTAACTTGTAAGGCACGCTTAAGAAATGGTCTATAATGCACACCGAATCCATAGGGACCATAATAAACTCCAAAAAATACATTATGCATAGTGCAAACATAAAATGAATGCATGAAGACAGAGGAAGAGTACACAATCGCATACACAAACTCTAAAATTAATGTTGTGTGAGATGTTGATATATCCACCGCAATGAGTGATGTTAAAAGTAGAGGAGTCCAGCTTGCCTAAGAGCAAAGTTTCCACAGGCTTGAAAGAAGATGCACATGGTGGGTTCCGGAATATGGTTTAAGGTGGTTGTCTGGATCATAACTAGCAAATTAGACATTACAATATTCCGTGACTTATGGGACCGAATTATTCAACCCAATTTGGATCTCATTGGGTACACTGACTTGGCAAGATGATGAGTGCGTGGTAATCACACTCTGAGGTGTCTTGCTTGGTGGCACCATTGTTGGCCAAATGCCATGGAAGATTTTTTTTTTTTTTTTTCGTGTTTTTTTAAGGTCGAATTGTTGTCACGTATTTGGCCATATATTTAGAATAAAGCTAATTTAAGGGTAAAGATTTTTTTGGTAACACAAGATTCAAATATGAGATATGCTATATTTTCTTCATAGTTTTATTTTCTAATATCTAGCTACATCCTTATGTGGCAATACTTGAGTGCCTTTTTTTAATATTTGATTAATAAGTCAATTCAAAATTAATCAATAAATATAAAGGATTTTATTACCATGTCGGAATCTTGAAGGTGCAGTGAATGATATTCTATTCTTAACATATTTGATGAAGTAATTAATGTGTTAAAGTTTAAAGGTCTAATTCACTAGTGAAGTAATTGTGTGCGTATCTATTAGGATCGGATCATA
Source organism: Ipomoea trifida (assembly GCA_003576665.1). NCBI lineage: Eukaryota > Viridiplantae > Streptophyta > Magnoliopsida > Solanales > Convolvulaceae > Ipomoea > Ipomoea trifida. Next base: position 30,812,194 of record CP025644.1, read on the forward strand.
TATGAAAACTTATATTTTTGTAAAAAAATGTAGAATGATATGATCTATCTAAATGGGTTAATCAACGTTTGGATAATAAGGGGAAGGGATCGGAAAAAATGCCCGCAGTGACTCTTTATTTATCAACGTTTGTATATTTATTTATCTTTGACAATAGGGTTGCAGATTCACATCATGATCGTTAATTAACAGGCCAGGTGTTGAAGACTTGGGAAAATATCAAAATCACATCCAATATAATAACTCGCTTTTACTTTAATTTATTAATAAAAAAGACGCATAACCAACGACAAAGACTAATGGCGCTGACGAATTCCTGGATAAAATGAAAGATCATCAAATTTGTATAGCTTTCTCATTACAAATCAAAGTTTTTTTTTTTAAACAAAAAAATAATTCTTTTTCTGTTTTTACATAGATGACATCATAAGTCAAAAGGAATATTAAAGATATATCAAGACAATAGTGATAAGTGTGTGGAATTTAATAATGCGAATATGTTTTTTCTTAAATATTCGTGATTTTTTTTTATATAAAATAGTATATATTTCATACTTTCTCAAACATTTTTTGTTCAAAGAATTTAAAATGGTAATCATGATGTCATCACAATACATGATAGTTGATAATAATGTGAACATATTGGAGAACAAAGAGATAGCAACGCCTCTACTGAGGCTCAAACCCACCACCTCCCGTATACAAGGAAGGATTTGATGCCACTGGACCACAAGGCCCTTGGCAAATGACAAAGTTTTAATTTAGACATATTTAGGCCTTTTTTTTTTGGTTTTCCTCTTTTTGTTTTTACTTTTTTTTTTTCCATAATTTTCTTATTTTTCTTTGAATAAAGCTATATGGATTGGTACTAATTTTTTTTATTGATTACCATAAATTGATATGACCTCACTTTATAAAAAGGAATCTATTTAGATTTTGGTCCCATTCCCAATAGCTTGATCCTTTTTCTTTTCAATCAAATTTTTTTTTAAAACGTATTTATTAGCATTTATTTTTATATTATCTTTAAATGACAAAATACAAAATTATTTGAAAAAGATTTTTCTTTATTTTTACATATAAATAATGCTAGTAACAAGCTATATAATATCAAATGGTGCAGTCATGTGTACGATTCAGATCAGGTTTGTTAACAATACCAAATACTTGACCTTTCGAACTCTATTACTATAAGTTCAAATAATTATATTGATAATTAGGTCTAAAATAGATTTGGGTAGTAGTAAAATCTTTGTATGCGATATTCAATAGTGTGTATGTGCATGTCTGCATTATAAAATGGGTTTCTGGATAATTTTGAATATTATATGGGATAGTGTCAAATAGGTTTAACTGCTTTTCAACGATTCACTTTCAGCTTTAACATAATTATTCTTTTAGTTGGATGTTGCAATTACATTTTTTGTGTGTATTCAATGGCTAATTTAACCCTTATTTGTATAAATAATTATAGTTATAGGAAGTTAAGTGTATGTATAAGGATAATGATAGAGTAGGTAGGTGGTAGTGATAGAAGTATATAGATAGGTGGGTGGGTATATGAGATGAATAGATAATATATATAGGTGAAGTTTGTAGCTAGGCAATAGGTAGGTAGGTGATGGTAAATGTATATAGATAGGTTGGTGTGTAGATGAGATACATAGGTAAATAGGTGAAATGGAAGTATATAGTTAAATAATAAATGTTGGTAGATATGTACACATAGGTGGTACATAGATAAGATAAGTGGATACTCGGGTAAAGTGGAAGTTGGTAGGTAATATTGCACTATAAATAAAGTTATGCGTGTATTTGTATTTGAAAAAAAATATTTTTCAATTTGTTTGTTGGATTGGAAAAATAATTCTACATATAAAAAATGAAAAATAATGCTAAAAATCACATTTTATTTGGTGTTTTTTTTTTCTTCAAAACATAAAGAAATTTCCAAAAGTTAAATGCTACGAAATTAACAACTAAATTAGTGAGGTGTACGGTGGCTGGATATCCCTTTGATGGAGGTTTATGGTGTCATTGGTGAGCTAATGGAGGATGCGATTGGAGTGGCTCTACCTAGGTGGGTGAGGAATTATGCAGAACTCTTACAACTTGTTCGTGAAAAATAATTGAGAAGAAAGAATTTAAATTTTATGGAAAAATTTTATTTAGAATATTGATTTAATTATTTGGATGGTGGGAAAAAAGAATTGTTGAAAATAATTAGTTTAAAATTTAAATGTGCCTACATAATAAAAATATATAAGGGTATTATAAGAATTCTTGTTGTATATTTTCTTCCAAAAAGTGTGAAAAATAAAATACTTCAGGAAACTAAGAAATTTATTTTCTTTAAATTTGAAATAAATTAAATTCTCATCAACCAAAGAAGATAAATATTATTGTTTCTCTCAAATTTTAGTAATACATCCTCTCAAAAACGTATTTTTCGCAAACTAAACATACTATTAGGGTATCTTATGATCCAAAAAAATAAATTAATTTATTTTGTAATTGAAGAATATAATACGAATTTTACTTGTTTAATGAATTTAGGAATGCACAAGAGCATCTTCATGAACAAGGCAAAGGTTTGCAAGAAGGTTTTGGATTGACATATCAAGGTAGAATATCAAAGAAGGGATTAATAATGTAGAGATAAAAGTCAGATTTTAAAATTGTCGAACTTTTTCGTAAATCAAAAAATTTGAGTTAAGCCTAAAAGCTTTTCAAAGCTGGAGAATTTGAGTGGGAGGTAGTTACGCTCTCTTTGGAATTGAAAGAAAATCGTGGAGTGAAAATTAAAATGTTCATGATTTCACATACCTTTTGTGAGTGATAGGAGGACAAAACAATCAAAATGCTATTTTTCTCCTTCTAAATTTCACCATGACATTGCAATAAGGTAAAAATTTGTGTGAGTTCGTCTTACGGATCCTTATCCGTGAGATTAGTCAAATCAAGATGAAAATATAATATTTATATTAGAAAATGTGACACTAATTAGGAATAAAATGTTTGTTATTTATAAGAAAAAATGTAATAATACTTTTGAAGAAAAATATAAAAGTGTCTTTAAAAGTATTATATTTTTTACACAAAAGTATTACGCTTTTCCTTAGGCCCTCCCCAATAGTGGGTCTTGGCACAAAGTTTAAGAAATAAAATCTTGAAAATAATTTTGTTAACAAATGGGATGGTGGAAACAGGGCAAGTTTTTTTTTTTTTTTTTTTTTTTTTTTTTTTTTTTTTTTTGAAAATAACAAGGCAAGTTCTTTCTCCTACAAGGAGAGGATTTTGTCAGCTCAAAATAGGGCCCACCAAATGAGAGTAAAACTGCGCCCCATGTGCGTGGGGCGTAGATTCGTGTCCAGGCGGGCGCGCAACACTATTTTTTTTTTCTTTTGTGAGCTTTGTTTTTGTATTTTTTTTCTTTTTTTTTTTTCCACTTCATTTTCTTTTTCCTAATCACACTTACAAAATCTCCTCAAAAACTACACCAAATTTCTAACTATTGGAGAAGGCCTTAAAAGTAACAGATATTTTATTCTTCATTAGTATTACATTTTTCAGTATAAGTATTACATTTTCAATTTTATTTATCCTGTCTTGCTGATAAAGATCCATGAGATAGGGAGAGTCACTCTTGCAATAAAAGTGTTTTAACTTATAAATTAGTCGATTCCACCACGGAGTAATTAAAAAAGAAGAAATATTGATACCACATCATGATATAACATAACGCTAATTACATTATGGACCAAGGTCCACAATGACATCGTTTTATATTAAGTTGTTAACGACATCAACCATTATGTTCATAATATTTGTTCTATATATTCCTAAATCTAAACCATATATAAATACTAAATTGCAGGCCATGTATATCATATTTATTTCCACTCACTGTATAGTAAGTCTATAATATCACTTCTATATGTTCATAAAAACAAAGTTTAATATACATAAACATTACACTGTATGCAGGCACATCATGTTTAGTTACATTTATTCTATACTATATGTTCATAATATTTGTTATATATGATCATAAATCAAAGCCTTAATATACTTAAAAATTAAACTATAAGTACATCATATATATTTTCATTCACTCGGTAGTAGGTTGTTAATTTTCCTTCTATATGTTTATAAAAACAAAGTTTAATGTAAATAAGCATTACACGTGCACATCATAGTTATAATGTATAATGAATAGTTCGAATGTTTGTTAACCACGTCATTTTAAAACGATGTTGTTTTAAACTAGGGCTCACGATATAACGATTGATAATGTAACATCACTCTTTTATGCCAAGTATCTTGTGGTATGATGATATCACTCTTATGTCAATTAATGATGTTAATTAGTATAATCATGTTGAGCAGATATAGTCCAAAAAAATATTTTTTGAGCAAACAATAAGGTACTAACCAGGGCCAACTATATAATTAACTAACCACTTTTTTCGTTATTTTAAATGAAGTGACTCTAACCAAACAACATACAATAATCCACCTTAATCAAATTCCTCAAAACTGTCTCTTCTAATTTTCTCCTCTGCCAACAACATGGGAAAAACAGGATTTTTCTATGGTTCCTTGTTGACACTGCACCCAAACAAATCGAAATCACCATGGGTAAAAAAAAAAACAATAATAAAAAGAAGATCAGAAGAATAAGAAGAACAGTATAGTGGAGACAAATGAAAAGTTGACAGAACGTTGGAGAGTTGGATCAATGTCCTCAGAAATGTTGATAGCATGAGATTGAGTGAATCACTGAATCCGTGATGTTAACAGTAGAGGCCACCCACTAGCAAAGAAGACATCATTTGGTAACTTCTTTGAGCAGAACTTTTATAGTATGATGATATGAAGAAATATAAAACTAATTTTACCCATCAAGGATTACGCACATGGTGGGTTCGAGACATACTTTAAGGTTCTTGTCTTGATCATAGCTAGCCACCCAATATTTTACATGATTTATGGACCAAATTTATTACCTTTAGGCTAAGGTCTTCCTTTTTCATTTTACCTTTTTCCAAAATTCCAAACCATCCTTTTGTCATTGTCAATGAACTAATGCAAAGAAAGTAAAGCAGAGAAACTTCAATTCAATCCCCGTGATTCATCACCAGTCTAGTTTACCCATAATTGATCTTAGCCTCTCAACTCAATAAGTCTAATAGACAGCTTCCAGCGGATAAGTCTAACAGACAGCTTCCACATGAGTTGAACTTGAAACCTTGTAATTGACTAGGTTAACGGTTTGACCAATTTGACTGCGTTGCTCTGAACCATAATTTTTTTTGCAATAGACTCCATGATTGAAAATCGGCTGCATAATTGGCGGTTGTCTTTATTTATTTGCCTCAATGTAAAGATGACATACACAGAGAGATGGGCAGGACGTTAATGGCAAAAAAAAGTTTAATTTGCTGCAGACTTGAAATTCTTGCAACCTAGCTAGCTTGCAATTAGTGGATAAAAGCTAAAGGGTCCCCCAATCTGGTATAAGAAATGGACAAAGTAAATCACAAGTTGGAATTCTGGAATGCTGAAGCTTCCCATACCTTGTTCCTCTATATAAGTAAACTGCCATAAGTTGAGAAAAAAATATCCCATCCCAATTGATTGCCCCAAGAAATGGCTAATCATAGGGCATTGTTTTTCCATTTGGCATTTATCTTTCTGCAGATTTTCTCCATTGATGGGCAGTCTGAAACTTATATTGTCCATATGGATTTATCATTAATGCCCAGAGCTTTTACTAGCCATCAGAGCTGGTTTTTGGCTACCCTTTCTTCTATATCAAACACTGGGCTTGTGTATGCCTATACTAATGCCATCCATGGTTTTAGTGCTGTTCTTTCTCCGGCAGAGCTTGAAGCCATCAAGAAATCTCCTGGATATCTCTATTCCATTAAGGATGCTTCGGTTAAGGTTGACACTTCTCACACGCCGGCATTCCTTGGGCTCAGCTCAGACCACGGTGCTTGGCCGGTGACGGACTATGGCCGGGATGTTATTGTTGGGGTGATTGACACCGGGGTTTGGCCGGAGAGTAAGAGCTTTGGAGATGATGGGATGGGGGAGATTCCGGCGAGGTGGAAAGGGGAATGTGAGAGTGGAACTCAGTTTAGTCCTTCCATGTGTAACAAGAAACTTATTGGGGCTCGTTATTTTAACAAAGGTCTGCTTGCTAGGAATCCTAATTTGACTATTTCCATGAACTCTGCTCGGGACACGGACGGCCACGGAACCCACACGTCCTCCACGGCGGCCGGAGGCCGCGTGGAGGGGGCCGGGTTTTTCGGCTATGCCACGGGTGTAGCCACGGGCATAGCTCCCAAGGCTCGGGTTGCTATGTACAAGGCCCTCTGGGACGAGGGCGTTCAGCTGTCTGATATTGTGGCCGCCATTGACCAGGCATTGGCGGACGGGGTGGACGTCCTGTCGTTATCACTAGGCGTTGACGGGCTTGCTCTGTACGAAGACCCCATCGCCATAGCCGCATTTGCTGCAATGGAGAAGAACGTTTTCGTTTCCACTTCGGCCGGGAACCAAGGGCCCTACTTAGCCTCCCTACACAACGGGACGCCTTGGCTTCTCACGGTGGCGGCCGGCACCGTCGACCGGGAGTTCCGGGGGACGTTAACTCTTGACAGTGGCCTTTCCGTTTCTGGCTTGTCTCTGTACCCTGGAAACTCAACTTCAACGTTGCCGGCCGTTTTTCTCGGCCAATGCACCGACACGAAACAGTTGAAGAACGCTGGCGACAAAATTGTCGTGTGTCTTGACAAGAACGGCACGGTCGGGGACCAAGTATTCAACCTCCAAAACGGAAAAGTCGGCGGCGGCGTTTTCATAACCAATGTCACCGACTTAGAATTCTTGCTACAGAACCAAATCCCCTCCGTTTTTTTAACCATTGAAGACGGCGAAAAAATTCTCCATTACATCAAAACCAATCCCGCGCCAAAAGCAAAGCTGGAATTTAAGATGACCGTCCTGGGCACAAAACCCGCCCCAAAAGTTACAAGCTATAGCTCAAGAGGCCCATCCCTGAGCTGCCCAAAAGTCCTAAAGCCTGATATTATGGCGCCGGGCTCTTTAATCTTAGCATCCTGGCCGTCCAATTCCCCGGTGACACAATTACCCTCCGGCAATCTTTTCAGTAACTTCAACCTCATATCCGGGACCTCAATGGCGTGCCCGCACGCCACCGGCGTCGCCGCGCTTCTTAAGGCGGCGCACCCGGATTGGACCCCGGCGGCCATCCGGTCCGCCATGATGACCACCGCCGACGCCACGGACAACACCGCAGCCCCAATTCAAGACATCGGTTTCGACAACGCCGCCGCCTCTCCTCTAGCCATGGGAGCCGGCCATATCAATCCAAACAGGGCACTCGACCCCGGCCTCATTTACGATGTGAGCACACAAGATTACATCAATCTTATATGCGCCCTGAATTTCACCCAAAATCATACTCAGACCATCATAGGAACATCATCGTACAACTGCTCAAACCCATCATTTGACCTCAACTACCCATCATTCATCGCCTTCTTCCCCGTCAATGCCACTATATCTGATCCCAACAGAGTCCAAGAATTCCGGCGGACACTAACTAATCTCGGAGATGGAATGTCGGTCTATTCCGCAAAACTGACGCCAATCGACGGCGTTAACGTAACCGTTGTGCCTGACAAACTGGTTTTCACCAAAAAGTGCGACAAGCAAAGCTACAAGTTAAGGATTGAAGCTCCACCAACAATGGATAATTTCTTGGTTTTTGGGTCTCTCACCTGGGTGGAGAATGCAGGTAAACATGTCGTCAGAAGTCCCATTGTGGCCACAACCTTAAATTTGGACGATTAAACAACATTTGACTCTTGATTTACACGGTAATTAGTGCTCTCTCATTCCAAAGCTTACTAATTTTCATCTCATAATAATGTTTGTTTTCTGTCACTTTTTTTCTTAACATTTTCCTTAGGTTAACTCTTTTCCTTGTTTCAAGCAAGGTAAACATAGAGAAAACTTCAAAAGGAAACATATTTCCGTTACTTGTATTGTTTAACATGTATGTGTATTGTAACAAATAAACAATTGTGCAATAAAATACATTGTTTTTACATTAAAAATTAAATTAGATTAAGCTTAACCCGCAAGTTACTTGGTAAACAAATTGCTAATGCAACATGTAACATGTATGCGGTACGCACACGTCGTGAAGCTGAAGGAAGGAGATATGGTCATGGCGGTTGTAACAAACTTAAAGAATTATTATAAAAACACCGTAGAATAACTTATTGACCTTCTCGATTTGATGAACCGGTCAATTATTGACAACTTTTGTTGATTGACACCATTGTGATCCTTTACTAACTAGGGCCACAAGGCAAGTATCACTTACACATGTATCAAACTACGAATTTTTCATAAATTAAATAATTATTATAAAAATGCATGATCTATAGTTTCATGACAAATTGTAATGAAAAGACTTGTTCTAAAAGAAATTTAATAGGATAAAACAAAGAAAATGCAAGGATTTAATGGGATGTGACAGCCCAACAGATCAAATGATATAAGAAGTTGTTAATTGGGACAAACAATCACTTGGGACAGGAAGCTTGTTCACGGGTTCCTTAAATTATTGTATCAAACAATTCATGACCCACCCCTGGAAGTAATGCTTATCTCCAAGAAATACTTCAATTCGTCCCTTTCATTCTATATTTTTCATTAATAAAGCTTAATATAAATTATTTATAATGGGTTGACCGGAAAGAAATGGCAATATGGACTAGACTGACATAAGAGAGTTACTATGGGCCAACTTAATTTTTGCATATAGCACTAATATATTCACCTCTTATAAGATAGAAACTTTTTTTTTTTGAAATACTCATGAATTTTTACAATGTAATATATGTTCTATACCATCGTGGTTCAAATCAATGATTACAAATTTGAAATGGTAACTGAGATGTCATCACATATAGTTGACTACTAAAGAATGTATGTATGGTGTTCAAAAAAAAAAAAGAAAGAATGTATGCATACAGAATATATTACAGAAATTTAACAAGCAAAATAAGTCAAATTTCAATTTGGGCTAAACTTCATTAAAGCTCTACCTTTTAAAAACTTGGAGGCCTAATAAGGAATCTCTTTTGATGACTTTGATCCACTAATGAGATATTACATTGGCCCATAATTTTCATCCTACCCAACTCACCAGGTGCAATTTATGCCGTGGACCCGGGTGCACCTTGCAAGGTGCACCCGGGTGGGTGTAACGGTGCTGTTAGTGGATTCACACTTATACAACTATAGATTCACAGTTACATAGTGATAGATTCACACCTTATGAACTACAGATTCACACATTATGAACTACAGATTCATACCTGATACTCTGTTTTGCAGTGATGGGTATTCATGTTTGGATTCACACTTATACAACTATAGATTCACAGTTACATAGTGATAGATTCACACCTTATGAACTACAGATTCACACATTATGAACTACAGATTCATACATGATACTCTGTTTTGCAGTGATGGGTATTCATGTTTGGATTCACACTTATACAACTATAGATTCACAGTTACATAGTGTTAGATTCACACCTTATGAACTACAGATTCACACATTATGAACTACAGATTCACACATTATGAATTACACATTATGTATTTGAGTTTTAGATTCACACTTATACACCTATACATTCACAGATACGTAGTTGTAGATTCACACATTTAGAACTATAGATTCACACTTATACTCTGTTTTATTTTTGATTGGCTGGGTGTAACGGTGGCACCGTTACACCAGCGTCTAAACGACGCCGTTTAAGGACCCGGGTGCACCTTGCAAGGTGCACCCGGGTCCACGGCATAACAATTGCTCACCAGGTCCTAACTCCTAAGAAGCTAAGATCCTTATCCGAGTAAATTATGTTTTCTTTAATCCTTAAAGTTTTGACTTATTTTGAGTTTGGCCCCTAGATAATTTCATAGTCTTAGTTCAATCATTAGCATTTAAAATTGATATTGGTGGTACTCTTATGCTTCCATCCAAATGAGATTGGTTCTAATTCTTTCTTATCTCTTTAATTTTTACAATTTAAATAATATTTGAACTAAATCAAAAATTTTTAAACATTCTTTTTAATAATGCCAGAGGAATAAAAAAAAATAACGACATCAAAAGATACAAAGGTGAAAGCCAAGTATGGAATGGTTACAAATCCCTTCGTAACAATCAACCAATTGCTTATGAGCATCTCCATTGGTGAAATAAGTTTGGTTTTTGGTTAGATTTTGGTTATGTAGACGAAGGTTTTAGTGCTAATTTGGGTTTTGCACTTAGGTTCCAATCTTGACTATTACCCTTCTTGATATTGTAATTATAAAAAGATGCGAGGACGATCATGCAAATAATACAGGAGAATCTTCTTCTCGCGAACCGCATCGAAGTCGTTCAGTAGCTCTCTGCCTCTCTAGCCGAGTATGGAGCGCCACTTCCAACAAACTTCACCTCAACCACACCAGCGGTCCATGCCTTTCAGGTAAACAAGTTGCAGCCACAAAACTCTTCCAATTTCTCCAAAATCCAATCTTTTTCCACTTTCTTGATTATAATTTTCTTCTTCGCATTTCTCTCAGAGATATGCATAACAGCATGAACGGTCAAATTTCACCGCCGGTCGTTTATTTCGACGGCTCAAACCTCCCCGATCGGTCTCAGCATCCTCCTTACGTCCCTCCGTGTACGTTATGTATATATACTTCTTCATATTTCCGCTAATTAGGCTTTAATTCGGTCTTCTTCTTGAAAGTTGGGTTTTTTATTTTTTGGGGTTTTGGGTGGCAGTTCAAGTGGTTGGGTTAGTGCCTGTTCCAGTGGAGGAAGCTACGCTGGATTTGCAGTGGAATTATGGGTTGGAAGCGAAGAAGAGACCCGAAGAGCAGGATTTTCTGGAGAACAATTCTCAGATATCTTCAGTGGACTTCTTGCAGCGGCGGTCAGTGTCCACTGGGCTCGGCTTGTCTCTCGACAATGGCCGACTGGCATCATCTGGGGACTCATCTTTTCTCGGTCTGTCAGGGGATGACATTGAACGGAAGTTACAGAGCCTTGATGCTGAAATTGATAGATACGTTAAGGTCCAGGTCTGTTTCAATTCATCTGAAAAAAAATTGAAAGTTACATGCTTTTTGTATAATAATGTGTACATTTGCTGCTTGCTTGACCTATTTCTTGTTTTTATTGGTTTCTTGACTCTTGCGGTTATGGTTGTTGCAAGTGACTTGGGATTTTCTGAAAGCTAGGGTTTTGGTTTCCAGTTTACCTTGTTAAGAATGCTATCCTTTTCCTGCCTAGAAGTTATACTTCTTCTGGTGGTTTTTTGTACAAATGATGATTGCAAGCCACTGGTTTCATTCATTGGCATTTGGCAGCCTGCTTATTTTCTTCTTAATTTTTTTCATTTTTCATTTCTTCTCTTTTCTTGCTGCTATTTTTGCACGTGCTTTACTGATTTTGTAATGTGAATGAGTGAGATAAATATATCTTCCGGAAAGCACTTCCTTGACAAACACAAGTCTTCTAACACATTGCAGTCCTCGAAAATTTTCCCCTTTTGGGGCACACACTGAAATTGACAATTTGCTACATCAGACCTGGTATAAGCAGCTGATACTTCCATTAAGAAAACACTATTTACTTCAGGCAATTCATACAAGTATCGTGGATATTATGCTTTACATTTGCAGCATATTTATGGCTAGGTGAATGGAATGTTGACCTTGAAGCTGCAGTTTTTAATATAATTATTAAGTACCACATTGTGTTTGTATCTTATGGTTGATTCATTTGACTGATTTGAGTGTTCTATAATGTGGTCACATGTTGTTGACTTATTGCTACATTTTTAAGTTCTAGAGATCACTATTGCTATTTTGTTTATATCCTAACATTCCAATATGGGATATACTTGTGAGGTCAAATTTTACATCTTCATTGATGGATTATGATCGAAATTGAGAATCTTATTTTCTAGGCAAAGCTAAATACAGCCGATAGAAGTATTGAGTACCTACTACTTAGTGAATGCATTTTCTGTAACCTTAGACTTTGTGTTCTGTTAATGATGGATTTTGTTATTCACTACTTAATTTTTTGTGATATGGAAGGGTGATCAATTAAGGCAGGCTATATTAGAGAAGGTGCAGGCAAGTCAACTCCAGACTATCTCCTATCTTGAAGAAAAGATCATTCAAAAGCTACACGAGAAAGAGGCAGAGGCTGAATACACCAACAAAAAAAATTTGGAGCTTGAAATACAAATGGAAAAACTGTCTATGGAGGCTGATGCTTGGCAACAGCGAGCCAAATACCATGAAAACCTGATTCACACACTCAAGTTCAATTTACAGCAGGTTTATGCTCAAAATATAGATAGTAAAGAAGGATGTGGTGATAGTGAGGTGGATGATACAGCATCCTGTTGTAATGGGCGTGCCATTGATTTTCACCTGCTTTCCCAGGATAAAAATGGAATGAAGAAGTTGATGACTTGTAAATTTTGTAGAGTTAATGAAGTATGCATGCTACTTTTGCCCTGTAGGCATCTCTGCCTGTGTAAAGAATGTGAAAGTAAGCTTAGGCTTTGCCCTTTGTGTCAGTCCAGTAAATACCTAGGTATGGAAGTTTATATGTAATTAAATAATATGAATCAGTCTGATAGTCGACATTACCTCGGTGACTGTATTTTTCCATTCTACTTTCTTTGTTGACTTGCTACTTTTTTTCAGCACCTCTAAGTATTAGTTCAGTGATATATCTGTTTTACCATTCATTTAGTTGGCTTTCTAGATGTATATATGTTTTTATTGTTGTGAAACTGTCCTAGTAAAATCCTTTTGCTTATCCTTGAATGCTATACAACTAGTAAAACTATTTACTATAGAGCTTTTGAACTTCCAGCATAGTTTCATTCCAGTGAACTGCTTGTCTTCAAAAGAAGTCCTGCAGTAGGTGTTGATGCCATATATAATACCTTCTGGGGTAGGTTTCACAAAAAACCCGGCATTCTTTTATTCTTGTTTACTTGGAAAGCCAAGGAAAGCTATGATAAATTTGTATTGTGTGTCAGGTTCAGAGTTTAAGAAGCTTATTATTGTTTATCTGCTATCAGAAGTCTTGGTGGTTGTTAGGTGAGGAAGTGACGGTGAAGCTTCATAAATCATCGGTGAATAGGAAATAATCCATTAATCCTTGAAGATTGCAATTTTTTGTTCAGACTATGATATGGCTATCTTAAACTTTAGGGTATTTTTCAGTCACAAGCTTCTTGGTTCTTGGTCATTTTTGGTGAATGAATATATGTCTCAGATAGGCAGATCATGATTCTTGGTATTGAATACCTTTCTTGTTATCACCGCCATTGTCCTGGTAAAAATATTGAGCCAGAGAAATGGATGAATGTATTAGTTACTAAAATGCACAGTATTTTATTAGTATCTTTGATATCTGAAGGTTTTTGTTGTCGCCACTTGGCAATGACATTGTAATTTACATGTCCAGCGAAATGGATGAAGGTCTACTCTGCAAGCAGGTTGAATCAGGTATTGGTTTTCACTGATTTCTATAAGCGCATTCTGTACATTGAGTTGGCTAAAGTTTTTGTTTTGGTTGCATTTTCAAGTGCAAATTTTTACTCGTCTATTTTATGGAATATTCATGTCTATTGATTCCTTTACCCATTGTTGGACTGCTAAAATCAACTGAGGGTGTCTTTAGGTTGAAAAGCAGTTGTTTTATTATTACGTTAGAATATTCATGCTTACTGATTCCTTTAGCTGGAGTGTTGGAATGCTAAAATCAAGAAATAAACTATTCGAGAATGTTTTCAGATTTAAATTTGAAATGTGTGCATGGTAATGGTCATGCGTAACAGAGTAACAGACATGAACTATTGGTAGAGCTGACTGTAATTATCTTTTGTGCTTGTGGCTACTAAAGGGTCTTTTGTCTCATCATGCTTTTTTCCTGCTGGGGATTGTCAAAGATGGATGTTTTATAATACATAGAATCGAAGATAGATATGCAGATACTAAAGAGGGGGAGGGGGGGGGGGGGGGGTTAGCAAAATCATCTCTTTATTCATCTTAGGGTGGAATTCTGTCAGCAAATCATTCCCTTAGAAGTGCTATTTCTACAGATAAAGGGTCCCCTTTTGCTTTTGATTTAACTGCAGAAAAAAGTTCCCTGATTTCTCCATGACTTAAAAGACGTATTAGTTATTGTTTAAAGATCTTGAAAGCTATTCTAAACTTTCATGCACCGCATTTGCCATGGTGAAAAGTAGAGTGTAGGAGCTAAATGAATGGAAAAAAAAAAAGTGAATCCTGAATCCTCTTATCTTTATCATCATTTTTGTTCTCACTGTGCATCTAATCTTTTGAGCTTTCTTTTCTCACTTTATTTTTTGGAAAAAATAGGGGCATGGTTTTAGGCGACTTTTGCCACTCGTACCATAATTTTACTGTCAGTTATGTCTTAGTTTGAGTGGGTGCCTCCACTCTCCATGTCATTTGGATCTGCTAGAAGCAAAAGGGAAGGATCCAATGCAATCGTGCTGGAAGAAATGACTTTGTCAGCTGATGATTTTAGATTATCTTGGTAGGCCCATGTATCTTATTACCATAAACTTTCCACAACCCAAATTTCTTGCTTACAAAAGATCTAATCAAGATTCATTTACATATTATGCAGCAGGCACATGCTAGAGACCAAACTATATCTTGTTAAACACCATCCATCAGCTATTCAGCCGAGCTATAGAAAACTGGTAATCTGGTGAGTTTAACAATCTTGTGTTTTGGTAAACAAGAATGTGAGTGGTAAAGAAACAGGGTGCAAGGAAGAAAGAGGATGGGTTTTTCTTTAAAGGGATGAATTGTGATAAACTTTTTCCTAATCATGCCTTAGAAAGTGATGACAAAGAGGAAAGTGAATATGCTTCCTCCATGATTATCACTACTACTGCCTACAATGCAGAATAATTGTTATTCCAATAATCATTCACACCCCACTTCCACCTCCCCAGACCCACTGAACGCATATCCCAACTGATCTCTGTCCTGTAATCTCGCTTTTTCTCTTTAGCTGCTAGAGGATTCTACCATGGCCATCTTGTGCATTGCTACAGGATGTCAGCACAGGACACGATAAAACCGGGAGGATAACACAGATAAGTTTTAACCTCTCCTGACACCAGATAAGAAAACTATATATATATATACTGTGAATCTGTGAGTGAAAATGGAGGAATGTGGTGTTTTTATTTTGAAAAATTTAAGCACACTATTACATGGTCCTTCAATCATGATATAAAGCCTCTTACCATAAAGCTGTTTTTCCTCTTGTTTTATAGGTTCACTTGGTTTTTGCTTTTGTGGGGTCTCTGCCCTTCTAAACTTCCACTTTGTATATCTTTTTGGCCTGAGAAAGATGTGGATGTTGTTGTACAAATGTGGATTTTGTTCTGGAACCCAAATATGCATTTTAAACTCTGATACATCTGCCAAAGTTGCTTTTTTTTGTAATCCCTCTGTAGCTCCATAAAAGTCCCACACACATTATATGTTTTTTGAATACTGCATTATATGTAGAATACTGCAACTTTATCACCCTAACAAACAGCAACTACACCATACACCTTTAACTTTAGACTACCCCCTAATTAACATTGTTATCGTATAGATATATACTTCTAGATTACAAGGTATTTGACTTGTTATTCAAGTGATAGATTGTGAGTAAAGATGCATGATTGAGATCTGGGAGTCGCAGTGTTAGAGTTGCATCCAATGCGGTGGACTAGTGGGCCCCCCTCATTACCTTGCGCCTTGTCAGTCGCAGTGTTAGAGTTACATCCAATGCTGTGGACTAGTGGGCCCCTCATTACCCTGCGCCCTGTGTTGGATGACAGGGGAGATCACGAGATACGTTTCAATGGCGCAGGGGCTGAGTGCTTGCTTTTTACCCATTAGGATCTCATCATCCTCCCATTGGGGAATCGAACCCTTGGGTATTTGTTAGGACATTATTCCCACACTCAATCTTTTGATAACTGCTCAGGTGCACTAGTGAGGCTCTTTGTGAACATCAGGCACTGGTCCTCCACAGTCTTGTTGGGTCGGATTGTGGGTAAGTATGCGAGATTAAGACTTGCAAACAGTGTAAGAGTTACATCTAATGTGGTGGACTAGTGGGCTTCTTGTGCACACTAGAGACTGGTCCTCCATTATCTTGTTTGGAATGTGGGGCCTAGGGTTTTTGCATTTTGTGGGCTAAGTATTATACGTAGAAAGGAATAGAGAAAGAGGAAAACGTGGGATGCATGGAGGTGTCACTTTTACAAAAGCAAACAACTTCTACGTCTTTGTCGTCCTCATACATCAAACTCAGGATCTAATTTACGTTAGATTATATCCATGTATGGTCCACTCGGTCGTCTGCATGTATACGTACGCAATATACACATGCATAAAGTATATACGTACACATATACATACACGCAGTACACTAGCAGTGTTCTTTCTCTCTCTCTCTCTATCTCTAGAGGAAAAGAAAACATTGTTGAAAAGTAATGCATGCTGTCTAGCTTTCAAGAAGCTGGACCCGCTGCCAGCCATGGCGGCAGCCAAATTGCGCATGGAAATTAATTTAGCTGATGAGATATATATAATCTCTGATCTTTAGCTTTCATATATAGTTCACCATAGCTTCTTCTCCTGTTCTTTTGGCTTTATTAATTTTTCTTTTTTATTCTTCTTTTCTGAGCGAGCGGCTTTCGGCCGGCTAGCTTTACGGTGATTTGACAACCGTGAAATTTTTGTTCAGCTCAATTTACCATTTCCTGCGCATATATATTTACTCATCTTCGGAGATTTCAAGGGAATATATAAAGCCACAGTGTTTGCATTTTGGCAGCCTTGTATGGATAAAGACCACTGTAACTTTTTTTTTTTACCAGCCTCGAATTCACCTAATGGTACCACATCCTCGTTGACCAACTACCAGAGTTAAAACAATATTATAGTGCATAAAATTATTATTCTCAAAATTAAATGCTTATTAGGCCATCTTAATTGTAGTTTTTGAGAAAAACAAGATTATGTAGATGAGAGAGAAGAAATGAGATTTTTGCAGGATGTGTGGTTTCTGGTTTAAAAATGTGGGGTCCACATGAAGATAAATTTGCGCCTTGTTCGCGCATTCAGAGCAACTTGCGTGCCCAGTGGGCCTGTTCAGCGCAACTGCTCCAACCCTATAAATATTGTATATTTTTTTTTAATATCTAATAGAACCTTTCAAGTTCACTAAGTTCACTTGTAACATGGAATTGTACTCAACTTCATTAATATAATGAATAATGTCGTATCTTTACTCCACTATTTTTCTACTACTTGTTGTAATATATATTTCATAAAGTATATTCCATAAACTATATAGTGATGATGATAGACTTAACAGGAAGATGTTGGACTTAATCATCGATCTGAACAACAACCGAGCCTCTACACAACTTGAAACAATACATAGAATATTGGGGAATAATAATAATAATAATAATAATAATAATAATAATAATAATAATAATAATAATAATAATAATAATAATAATAATAAAAATAAATAAATAAATAATAAGAGTAGAAATTGAGATGGAGAAAGATGAAAGGTGAAATGATTCAAAACTTATTAACCTGAGGTGGTTACCTCCCATCATCAAACACGAAAATAGAAAATAATAAGGAAAATGATTTAGTGATGATGCAGCAATATTATGAGCTCTTTCTCCCAAACCGATATACATGTACTGTGCAGGTATGATCATGATCATGATCATGATATATCGATCGGACGGCTAATAAAATTAGTGATGAGATATTGATTACCCCAATCAGGAGAACGAAGTGCAATATATATAATTCTGATCTATTCATAAAACGAGTATGATAAGATGGATGCGCATTATTATCTGTCGAGAAAATATTCCTGCTGCTTTAAACATGCTTTCAAGTTAATGGAGGTGATGAGTTGGAGCATGTTTCCTTCTTTCCTCTGCATGAAATGATGGTAAAGACGATGGAGGGTCCCTTTTTTTTGTCTTCACATTCCAATCCCTTCAATTCCTTGGATTAAGCCCGGATAGATAGATCCCACTCCAATTAATTCAAATATGTTTAACACTTTAACCTACACCTTCTTAGTACAACATGTTGTACCACGTTTTACTAATGTAGTTTACCTCTCTTTTGTGATTGGTGGGTTATTACATACAAGTGGATCGAGCTTACCAAATGCACATACACCCTTAAGTAATGCTGGCAGGTTCTTCTCGTCATCCAAAAAACG
Organism: Ipomoea trifida; assembly: GCA_003576665.1. NCBI lineage: Eukaryota > Viridiplantae > Streptophyta > Magnoliopsida > Solanales > Convolvulaceae > Ipomoea > Ipomoea trifida. The sequence continues at coordinate 30,830,654 of CP025644.1, forward strand.
TGTTTAATGTTTAATTTAGTAGATTGGGTAGTTGGTAATAAGTGGACTGCTAATACAACTGCAATGTCAACTGAAATCAGGTTAGTCTCATAGTTTAATTTGTCTCTCATGTCTGCCTTGCAAATTATTACACAAGAGTGGGGTTTATCCCGCGTACACCTCAGGTAATGGTCGCGGTGTTTCTCGTCTTCCAAAAAAATGTGTTTAATACTAAATCTAATAGTTTAGGTAGTTGGTAATAAGTGGCATGAACTACTAATACAACTACAACTGCAAGATAAACGGAATTTATATTAGTCTCACAATTAGAGGATATCAATGCCTATTTCCTATACAACTCTACATATATATATACTATACATTCTTCGCAAAACATATATACTATACATGTTTGATGATGTGTTTGATGGTTGGAACATGTTTGCTTCTAGACCATGCTTCATGTATTCATTGTTGCACTCAATATTGATATAGTGTAGGTGCTTGGCTAATCCTATCACATGTTTGGAAATTTGGAAATAAAATTAAAAAATTTTAAAAGTAAATTAAATTTTGACTACTTATCAATTTTAGAACTATCTCAATCTAAATTTCGTCTATACACGTCAACTCTACAAGAAGTCGTGAAGTGGTCTACCTCGCTTTGATTCGAGTGCAACCTATCACACTATAGGTTCTTCCACTTATTATAACAATTTTTTATCGTCAGGCAAGTAACCGTTAACTATAAAAATGAAAGCAAATATCATATTCTATTAATCAAATTTAGACTCAAAAATAGGTCAGTGGTCTCTCCCTCTATCCATTTGAGTTAGCTAGAGGTGATTAGGTAGATTTGAAAGTGAGTTAGATATAGAATTTGAATGTATCCTTTATGAGAGCTTTCCTAACCACACAGCTTTAGTTTTTAACGTTATTGAGGCAGATCAGAATATAAAAAGAAGGGAAGAGAAGAGAATTGAAGAAAGAAAAAAGGAAAAAAATAAAGGCAAATAATAATGCATGTGCATGTGATCCAACAGCCTTTATGTTCCCACTCTCATCTTCTATCCATTTCTCATCATCTCCCAACTCATAGCTAACCAAATATTCAAACACATTCTATACCTTACCTTCAACCCCCAACAACCCTCTCCAATAGTCTCAAGCCGCCCAAAATTAAAAGTTCAAAAAAAAAAAAAAAAAAAAAACTCTACTGTAGCTGCATGTATCTTTTTTGACAAATCCACTTTTTCGTTTAATCATGTTTAGGTCATATGTAAATGTTTGGCTATGCCCTATAAACCTGGGCCCCACCTCAGAGGAATTTTTGGGTCCAACCTCACATCAAACCGGTCAAATCATCTTTTGGTGCAATAGTATATAGTGTTTATTTCTTTATTAATTGCATCTTCATTATGTAACTCAAGTACACTAATAATTTTTTAAGGTAAATATTGTTATAAATGCTCCATTTAGCTTGGACATGACAGTTTTCACTGGTTGAGATTGATTTTAAAGCGGTTATTATTAAGTGGCTAAAAAGAGATGTTGCACCTCGTAATAAATATGGTACTTAGTAAAATGTAAAAATATGTATGTGTTGTATAAAAATGGTGTGACAAATTAAATGGTCCATTAAGTATGGATCGGAATCGTGTTATAAAAAACACATACATGCATGCATGCATGTCTATTCTTAAATGTTGGGATGTCAAAGCGGGGGCATGGGGGTTAAATTTTGTCAAAAGCTTCTCCACGAAAGAAAGAAAGAAGAAAGTAGGGAACGAAGAAATCACGAACAAAAAGTAAGGAGGGGAATTGAAAAGAAAAGTGAGGAAAGGAGAGAAGTAAAACATAATAAACATACGTATATGGAGGGGAAAGACAAGTGTTGTGATCTCTACTTTTAATGCGAGTAGTCATCCTAAAGTATGTTAAAATGGGGTGTCTTTAAAGATCGAAAAGAAATTTTAAAGAATAAAGTATGGTATGCCATGCACGTCCACCAGTTTAATTAATTAACATCCTTTAATTTAATTGTATTAAGCATGGCCGGAAAACTGCTTTTGGATCTACCGGACCTATATATACTGCTAAAGTGTGGACAGGATTTTGGGCGTAGATGATGAATTGAAACTGCTTTTTAGCGTTTCTTAAAGCCGCTTTTAGTCAATTTGCATGGAGACGACGATCAAAGACGATTCCTTTTATTTATTTTATTTTATTCTATTCTATTCTGATCCCCCTCTATTTACCATTTTAATTTGTGGATGCTTTAATTTTCTGTCTAATCAATCAAATTAAATTGTTTTCAAATTAAATTAGTATCCCACTTTTTTTATTAAAAAAAAATACTCACATACACCATTCGAATGTGTATTTTATGTGAAAGTGGTCTTATAACCCTAATTTTCAAATAATCAGAATGAAGTAAAATAGTCCATATATAGTTGAATATATAGAAAGTCAATATATAGTTAACTGTCCAACTAATTTGACCGGAGTTACCTCTGTCACTTTTTTTAGTAGCATATACTTTCATATGCCGTGGTTAGCGGAAAAAATGTTAAATTCTAGCAAAGACGTGCATTGGAAAATTTTCAAACTACCTTAACCAAACTACAAATAAAACATAAATTTGGCATTTACCCATTTTAACAACATATATATTTAATTGTAATGTTGGGAACATTCTTCAATTCGTGTTACGACATTTATAATATATGATTATATTCAATTGAGGAGAGAGAAAAGGGAAAGTGTATACAGTATACACCTTTTGCTTGGGCCTGAACCAACGCGTATTGTAATTCCATTATCATATATATATCCCCAATAATGGTCTTCAGATTTTCAAGATTCTTTAATTTATGAACGGATTAGAAATATCTTCGATCTTACTGGAACTATTGAGGGGTTAATGCATGTGTAATATGATGTATGTATAATGTATATAGTTTTTGGAGGGCAGGGGAGATTTTGATTTTGATTTTTTGTGAGTGTATTGAAAGTTGAAGAATCAAATTAAAAGTAGGAAAAGAGTGGCAGATAAAGAGTCAAAACTGGGGGAAAAGTGGGAAATGTTAGAGTGAATAGAGGAAAGAAAGGGTATAGTACATGATGAATAGAATTGTACATAAGGAAATGCATGCATTAATTAATATAGCAGCGGAGGTATAGTACCAGCTGCCCAGAAATGGGGGCAACACTCCAGAGTGCCCACGAAAGATTAATGCCATATATACCTAGCTACATTTATATTTATATTTATATATGTTAGTCTTAGTATTTATATAGTATAGTACGCTACTACTGCATGCATACTGTTTAGAGGTTGGGAATGGAAGAGGACAAAGCTAGTATGAATGTATGAATGAAGCAGTTGGACTGTTTTAATTAATATAAATAATTTATTTAATAAAAAATAAAGAGAGATAGACAGAGATAGAAAGAGAGAGAGAGAGAGAGAGATGGCCCTTCAGCTTCTCCTTCTTCTGGTGTTTCTGTGTATTTATTTCAGATGGCCACTTCCTCGTGGGTTCCATACTTCCATTCCATATATACATGCATATCATCACTATATTCATGCTTTGATTTTATGGGTTATGAACTCCCTCGTGATCCTCTCTTTCTCTTTCGTTTTTTTTTAATATTATTTTTTACAATATCATGATTTTTTTAATTGCATTGGCACTACCCAATTCAAAGGTGTGCACTAAATAAACATTGTCCAGTAACCCTAACCAGCAAAGAACAAAGTAAATCAATCTAGGTTAACCATATAACAAACCGGTAAAAGATCAAGAAGGCCGATAAATCACCTTAAATCAGATTAGTCTCGTCTCATAAAATACAAAATAGGGTCTTTGGTGAGTATAAAAGAATAAGAAAAGGGTGGGTATAAAGTGTGGAGTTTGTAGCCAAGCAGAGAGGGTCAAGAGAAAGGGACAAAGGAGAGACTGAGAAGAGACAGACCAAAGAACCTTGTAGCAACCTAACCTAACCTAACCTAATAAGCTACCCTCCTCGTCCCAATATATACAATATTTTGATGATTCGATTCCTCTCCTCCTTCCATCTCCCCCTACACCTCAATTAAACATGTTTAATTACTTTAATAATCCTTTGTAGGCCGGATAATGAAGTTAATTAAGAGCATGCAGTGTGTTGGGGTCTGGTTTTATCCGTATTCTAGTCTGTGTTTTAAGCTGTCTGTCCTAGGAATTCACACATGCAAACCATTAAACTAATTAATGTTGTTAGTTTAGTATTATTTATCGGCGGTGGTCATGTGAGGGGTCAATGTGGGTGGTGGGTATCACTTTTTTCGATTTTATAGAATAGAATCTTCCTGGGTTTTCTCTTTCCTTCCCTTTCCCCAAGACATAGTGTATATGGACGGACATATATACCACAACAGTATCTTAGTGATACGCGACCATTATATTGTATTTTACTACATTGATTTGCGTTAAGGACTATTATATACTATACAAATGTTAATTCATATGATAATGCACTAACCTTTCCAAGATCTACTGTCAAAAGTTTATGTTATAATTGTTACAAAAGATATTATGCTTATGCATCTAACTATATACAATTAATTGATATCAACTTGCATCTCTAACTTCCCCTAAAAAATTCAAAGAAACTCTCAAGAATATTTTGCGTCTAATTCTTAAAAGAATTCACAACTGTTTTCGAACCAGTAAAGAATCGCAATAAATTTTGAAGAAACAATTAAAAAATCACAATATAATAAACTAGTTTATGACGATTGAAATTAACAATGCTTAAATTTTGTGATTACTGAACTAATTATTTGATGAGCTTGGTTGAATTTTTAATATGTATATGCTTCTTATGTACTATATAACCATCATTGTCCTGCTCATCAGTCTTGATTGTGAAGCTTAGAAACTGTCATAAGATGTCACACGATCAAACCATCATTGTATTTGTAATAAATGTCTCCAATCACTCAATAATTATACACGTACTAATTATAACATAGCCATAATTAAGGATTGTTAATTACTATTAAATGTTAGCACTAGTGAAGACATAGAATTCATGATGATGTAATAATGACTAACACTACACTCTCCTAAATTTGCATTCAAATATTCATTTGTTAGGAAAATATAAAAATATATATATAATTGTGATTTCGCTTCTAGCTATAATTGTTTATTGTTTAGGTAAAATTTATTTTGTGGCCCTAGTTAATTGGCAAAAGACCATGCACAGTGAAGTAAACTAGTTTAAGCAAAGGTCAAGGGTCACGGGAATTCTTCCTAAACTATTAGTTATAACTTTTGGCACAATGATAAGTGTTTGATCCGACATTAGGATTTTTCTCTTAAAAAAAGTATAATTTCATTTTTGAAATTAAATTCCCATGCATATGTAGTTGCATACATACATTATTCTCTCTCTCTCTAAATGTATATGTATAGTAGGTGCATCTAGATTGATGCATGCAGTGTTGTGTAAGAAGGGGGTGCATGTGGAATATTCCCACATATAAGTATATGTAACATGATGGACTAGGTAGGGGGGGATAGAGAGGGGTGTAGCTATATATGTGCCAACAAATATGTGAGATGATATGTGCAACAATCCAAAACAAGAATCACGAGAACCCCATATAACACTAAAACAAAACAAAGAAAACATCAAAACATTATAATTAAAGTAAACCCCAAAAACCAAAAAGAAAAAGAAAAAGAGCCCATTATATATAATAATATTCAGAGAGAGAGATAGAGAGAGAGAGAGAAAGAGGTCTCTTTTGTTTCTGTCTGTCTCCATGTCAGGCGCTGAACGTGTGCAGACCAGAGGTGAGAGCAGTCTAGTACTGCCGTAAAAGAAGCCCAGCCAAAGGGTGTGTGAACTGTAAACAGGTTGCAGCCTGCCTGCCTGCCTGTATGTATATGTGTATGTATATATATATATATATATGTGTGTGTGTGTGTACATATATACACTCCAAGAGAGAAGAAAAGGGTTACGTTGAGTTGAGTTCATAAAGAAGGTTTAGGAGTCTTCTTCTCAGACTTAAGTGATATTGGGACTTGAAACTGACACTACTCTGTGTCTTTGCCTTCCTTCTCATCTTATTATTTATTTCATTTTCAACAATATTTATAAATATAATATTACTCATCATATTATTGTAAAGATTTTGGAAATTATTCAGTCTCAACATCAAATGTCACCATCTCTTTCCCTTCTTAATTTACCATAATTTGTAGGTATTGGGTTGATTCCTAAGTATACATCTTTTATTAGAATATTTTAAAATTTCTATTAAATATTGATGCTTTATTAATTTTCAAATATAATCATGGATGTCTTCGAGTATATCATATATTATAAAGAGAATGAAGACAATAATCAATAGTACCGGGTACAACTTATATTAAAATAATACACTAATATATACATACATATATACATACATATATATATATATATATATATATATATATATATATATATATATATATATATATATGCATGTATGTATGTAAAAATATTTAGATTAATATTCATAAAGCAAAAAAAAAAAATGAAGTTAATTTCCAACTTTTCTTCATCTCAAATTTTTTTTAAAAAAAATTATGTGAGTCAGTCTCACACAAATTGGGTATGTTTGCAGCTGCAAATGATGACACAAGTTAATATAATAAAGATTACTATGCAAATTATTCTGTAGATCATGAATGCAATATACATCTTTAATATATTAAAAGTACATTATTTGTGTACTAAATGTACATTATTTGATAATATATACTCCGTTTATATACTTTCAAATAATGTACTTTATGTATACAAATAATATACTTTTGATATATTAAAATTTCACTTATTATTTATGGTTCACCGGGTCTATGGAATAATGATTGAGATTAGTAACCTTGGGCCTTGGCAATGTAGTACAAAGGAAGATTTAATGTTTGAAGGGTTTGATGATTAACGTAGTAATTAAGGAAGAATTAAGGTTTGGCTTGATGAGGAAGCTGGGCGGGAGTTTTAAGAAAGTTTGTAGGGTAATAGAACATGCATAAATAAATGGAGAACAACCATGCATAAAAGGTGAAAACAAAGATGCATTGTGATGATGATGATGATTGGGTATGAAGAATTATAGCAGTAAAAAAAAAAAAAAAAAAAAAAAAAAAAAAAAAAACTTTCTTTTACAAGAATGATCATGAGTATCCAAGCCATGATCAAAATAATCAGTTAAGGTGTCTTGTTGGAATAATTACTCATCATTTTCTTATTGTTCCACTTTAGGGCATGTTATATATGTCCCTACTTCTCCACTCCCAAATCTCTTCCCTTATCACAATTCATTAATCACATAATGCCTAACCTTTTTTCAAAAACATATTTCTTTTAGTCTAATTCATTCCTCTTACTCAACCATGTATAATTTAATTTAATTATGAATCAATTTTGAAGCGTTTTGCGGAGGGTTTAGGCTCAATTTTTTTGTTGATGTTGTTTGCATAGCTATGACAAATTTTAATCAGCTCAACTATTAATCTCTTTGTGAACCTGATTAATTAATCTGAAATTGAGAAAATATTAAAATTAAGATCTTGAGTTTGAATCTTATAAATGAGACGGAAATCGTAATCTAATTTAAATAAATTTGTTGAGAAGAGAATATATATGTTGGATTGTTGGGGCATAACATTATTAGGGAGTAGTTTTCAAAAAAAAAAACATTATTAGGGAGTACAAGGAAGGGAAAAAAGTAGTTATGATTTTTGATGCAATTCATGCCAACTTTACAAGCCAATAGTTGGAACATCTGAGTCAGCCAGGTCAGCAAAAGGGAACCCATCCAATAAGCTAGCCAGGCCAGCCAAGGCTACCTAGCTTAATTGCTTCAAGTCTTTCCTTCTTCCATATATCATCTATATATGAAGAACCTACAAATTCATTGCATGATTGATTATACGTACTGCAGATATATACAATGGGTGTGTATATATATGTATATATGTATTTATCTTGATGAATGGAATCTTGCACAGAGAGAGAGAGAGAAAGAGAGGGGGACGGAATGGAAGAGAAAAGAAGAAAATGGAAGAGAAGAGAAGATGTGAAATATCGTCAGCATTAGAACACAGCAGACCGGCAGGCTTTAACAAATCCCTTCACCAACATCGATGCATCATTTTACCTTATTTGTCTCCACACAAACAAAACATTATATCAAACACTGTTCTTCATATTTGTAGGTGTAGCTTCATACTAATTAATATTATTAAATAAGAAACTAAATAAAAAATATTAGGAAAAATGGTCAAATAAGCCCTCAAACTTTACCCAAAAATATTAACTCGACGAACAATGATTAATGAGACAGTATCATACAAGTTGTTGGCAGGTAAAGACACACATATACATATCCATCATCCGAAAATTTAGTTCCCATGTAAACAGTACAGACACACGCATATATATACACACACGCATATACATATAATGGGAAGAGAATAGAGTGGGTGTTGGGTTGGTGCCATTAAACAACAAACGAATACTCCAAATTGGAAAAACATGACATGCACTCGTTTTACGTGAAAATATCACATTTCCCCATTTCCAATTCTTCCACACACACACCCCTACATACATTATTCATCACAATTTCAATTTTGTAGTACGTGTATAGCATCCATGAACATATATATTATTATGTGAAATATACTACCAAAATCAAATAAATAATCTTCAAAATATATTTCATGAATTACCCACCATCATTCAAATATATATATATATATATATATATATATATATATATATATATATATATATATATATATATATATATATATATATATATATAATAACTACAACTAACAACACACTTGAAAATGCAATTCAGAATTCGCAATCACTACTCGATGGTGTACAATAGATAAATGTTACCTTGTGATTCTAGCTAGTAAAATACTACACCAGCCTAAATTGCCTAGCTAACTGATTCAAATTAAGAAGGCTAATAAGTCTTTTACCGTGAATCGAACTTGAAACCTTAGCCTAACCACTTGCCTAGGCACCCAATACTTTTTTTTTACCCTATATATGGTTATGCTTAATTTGGATATTATAGTGTATGAGCGCCGGATCACAGTAATAAGAAGAGAGAGAGAGAGAGAAGTGTCACGGGTTTGTCTTGAAAGGCCCTAATTTCACAGTCCTATATAGACAAACAGACACATATTCTCTCTCACTACATAACCGAGGCACCATAACATAACATATACTGCTACTACTTCTTCTACCTAGCCTACCATTAACCCCTCTCTCTCTCTCTCTCTCTCTCTCTCACTAAATATAACGCTAAATCAGCTCCTCCTTTTTCACCATCTTCTCCATATATATGCGGTAGTGTAGTAGCAGAAGAATAGGGTTTTATTGTTGTTCATCAATGGCGTTGATGCTTGACAATTGCGAAGGAATATTACTATCTCTAGACTCCCACAAGTCAGTCCCCGCTCCGTTTTTGACCAAAACGTATCAGCTAGTTGATGACCCCGCCACCGACCATATAGTCTCGTGGGGAGAAGACGACACCACCTTCGTGGTGTGGCGGCCGCCGGAGTTCGCACGTGACCTCCTCCCCAACTATTTCAAGCACAACAACTTCTCCTCCTTCGTCCGCCAGCTCAACACTTACGTAAGTTGTAGTCTTTGATTAGCTAGTTTCCCTTTCTTGGGTACGTTAAAGATTGGATTTTTATGAGTTTTCTTGATTTTCCGGCGATTTTATGAGTTTTCTTGATTTTCCGGCGATTAGGGTTTTAGGAAGATAGTGCCTGATAGATGGGAGTTCGCGAACGAGTTCTTCAAGAGAGGGGAGAAGCACTTGCTGTGTGAGATCCACCGGAGAAAGACGGCTCAGCCGCCGCCGCCTCCAGCGGCGGTCGGCCACCAGAACCACTTCAACTATCCCATCACGAGCTCGCCGGCTTTTTTCCCGTACCCTAGCCGGCTCAGCATTTCGCCGCCGGACTCCGATGAGCTGCTGACAACGCCAAATACCAAAAATAGCAGTTGGTGTGACTCGCCCATTTCTGTCACTTTCTCCCCCGGCATTTCCGCCGCCGCCGCCGGAGGCGGCAGCGGCGGCTCCGTCACGGCGCTTTCCGAGGATAACGAGCGGCTGAGGAGAAGCAATAATATGTTAATGTCGGAGTTGGCTCATATGAGGAAGCTTTATAATGACATAATTTACTTTGTTCAGAATCATGTGAAGCCTGTAACTCCGAGCAACACTTACCCTTCTTCTTTTCTCCAACCACCGTCTCCCGCCGCCGCGGCGGCGGCGAATCCAATCATTTCTTCTTCTTCTCCGATGGCCCAAAAGCCTCTGAGCCAACTCATCACCTATCATCATAATCATCATCAACCCATAAACCCTAAACGCCAAGGTGGCAATCTCATCAATCTCACCGCCCAAACACCACAAATCGTTGAATTGGCGGCCGGAGAGAGTGATCTGGGAAGAACAAAGCTGTTCGGGGTTCCTCTCCAGTCAAAGAAAAGACTCCACCCAGAGAACCAATACCCATCTTCCATGGAGATCATGAATCACAAAGCTCGAGTACTGGCGTTGGAAAAAGATGACTTGGGCTTGAATCTCAAGCCCCCATCTTCATGTTCGTAGGTCTTCCATTAATCCCATTCAAGAAAGATCAAGTTTTTTTTTTTTTTTTTTCTTTTCTTAGTTTTATTAAAGTTTATCCCTTTTCTTCCATGTTTCCCTGATCGAGGAGTCCAAGGAAGAGTCTCTGATGATGAGATGAGACGAGACGAGATGTTTGATTTCTTTGTGTTTGTGTGTGTAAATATATTACTTTAGTAGTTGCAGTTTATCATCTTCTTCCCTCTTCCGTGTTTTGTTCATTAGAGCCAAAACAAACCCAAAAATGAAGCTTTTAAAAATCCTCAATTTAATCAAAGTTCAAATCTTTTTAAACTTCCCACTACTAGTTCCATGTTACACACTACATTTCCATTTAATTTCCCACAAAAGACGAAATCCCTCGACACCCTGATTTTGCCCGTAATCTGTCACTGAAGAATCAACTGAGCTACTCGTACGGGTATTTTTTTATTGATTACTGCTTCTTCTTCCCCCTCATTACCCCATTAATTACATTCTGGGTTCTTTGTTTTCTGAAAGCTTCAGTTACATTAATTAATGCACGCATGAAAGATATATCAAGAGAGTGAGAGAGAGAGATGTGAAATAAAGGTTTTCTGTTTTTCAGTTCAAGTGAGTACGTAGATAAAGACTGGGCTACAACAGCCTTGTCCATTGGCAACTTCTTGCTCTCTGAGGTTTCTCTCTCTCTGATCAAATGCATTTAATGAATTATACGTACCAAAATGGCTGCTAGCTTCAATCTCCACCAAAAACATTATACGACGTACGTGCTGCTGTTAATTAGTCTCCCACTCGTACACATTTTGAAATCATGAAAAAAGTGAGACAAAAGCAGCGCAGCTGATCTGACTGACATTTTAATTTTTTTTTTTATACGAATGATAAAATAATTGTTTGTTTGGTGAGTATATGGAAAGATAGTAATTCGGAGGTAATTATTATAAGATAATAATCGCAATTATTAACACCAGGAAAGTAAAGTATGATAGATTTAGGAAAAGAAAAAGGTATGATTATGTCTTGTTTGAGTTTTATAAGATATCTCCATTTCTAGTTTAATGTGAGCGTACGTGGTCGGTCACGACACAAACCCGGAAACAAACAGGAAGATGAGAACAAAATCATGCCCAGATCGAAACTGTAAATATATTTAGAGAGAGAGAGAGAGGTGGTATATATATATATGTATATAGAAGAGTGGGTTTTTCGATATGATGATGTTGAAACAACGTTAGGGGAAAATGACTAAAATGAGGATTGTAACGTTTCTATCAAGGCTTCTATACTTCTTCTGAAGAACAGAAAACCTTTGCCTTTTCCCACTTTAAGTATCTCATATATCTCTGCCCTCATTAGTCACTGTTTGGAATTTTATTATTATTATTATTATTTGTTTTTCTCTCTCTATGATAGTGATGAGTGGTGGATAGATGGTGTTTTTGACTGGTTGGTAAAAATCTTCAAAATCCTATCTTTTTTCTTTCTTTCTACTTTGCTTCATCTTTTGTCCAACCCTTACAATCCCACTAACTTATATTCCACCCATGCCAGCCATACTACTAAAGTTGGGTTTGACAAATGTATTTATTTTAACCATATTTTCTAATACTTTAGGAGGGGTCAATCTGAGTGTGAATTTAATACAGTCTAACAGTCTTTCCGGATTAGGGATGCCTATCATGTCTTCTCGAAGTACATAAAATTATTTATTAGAAAAAGAAATTAAAAAAAATTGAACTAGTGACAATGTGAGAATTTGACATTTATACATCTAGTCCGATGAAATCGAAAATTTTAGATTATAAAAAAAATCTTCTTATCCTTCCTATATTCCCTCCTGATGTGACTCTTAATTATTGGGTGTTCATAAATATAATAATCAATCACTAATTAAAAAATTAAACCAATCAAATGATGTCAATTCCGCAGAGAAAAAATATAGAGAAAAGAAATTAGGAGTGTAAGCATTTGCTCTATAAAAAATGGCCTGGTGCAATGATTTGGTATCATACGGATGAAATAGGGAAAACCCTAATCCGAAATAGTTTTCGGTAGTTTTCACCCAAAAAAAAAAAAAAAAATTGTTTTTGGTATTGGATATTGCCTAAACCTTCCTTTTGTCTTTTCCGGATCATGGCACGTGAGGCACTTACTATATAGTATACCAATCAAAGGATATTGAAAAGTGTTAAAAAATAGAAATTCCATTTTCATGATATATATTCACTATTTTACAAATTAAATTTGTAATCCCTAATAAGAGATGTATGTTGCTAAAGACCTTGTGGTCTAGTGACACCCGGTGTCCCAGTTTACACTCCCACATAGATGATGGAAGTGAGTTCGAGAACTGACAGCTTAATTAGATTTGGAATCCATATATTACATAGAATATAAGATCAGCTTATTACATAGAATATAAGATAGAATATGAATATCATAGCGGAGAATGAAAAAGTTTTAAATATACAGTAATATTGAGGGGCTCTACTAAGTCGGAAAGTGTATCGAAAATATATTACTATACAGTAATATCGATCAAATTTCCTAACTAGCTGCTGGAGGTTTCTATTTATAGTAGTGGAGAGGGAGCACACTGTCGAAATCTCACATATAAGTCTAATGTGACAGCACCTTGTGCTCAATTGGCATGTAGTGGCCACCCTCAGATGGGAGGTCATGAGTTCGAGTCTCAGTGGAGGAGATCTCGAAATTGACTCTTTCAGTTGTATTCAAAAAAAAAAAAAAAAAAAAAAAAAAGTCTAATGTGACAGCGGGTGGCTAGTAGCTCAAATCAATCTTGACATGTCGGATACTAATGTGATGTCTAGAACAGTGACAACAAAATTGACTTGTTCTCAGATAATCTTTGTGTAATGTGACAGCGGGTGGCTAGTAGCTCAAATCAATATTGACATGTTGGATACTAATGTAATGTCTAGAACAGTGACAACAAAATTGACTTGTTCTCAGATAATCTTTGTGTATAACATCATCAATTAACCTATTTTAATTAAGACAATACGTATAAAGAAAAGGCCTGACGTGTACACTTTATACATCTATCGTTGAATACATACTTCAATAAAGAACAAGTTTGACGTAGCTCTCAAAGTAGAATTGATATTTGGGGAATGGGTTGAAAAGAAGAAAGAAAAGGGGAAATACGATAAAGAAGCTTTAAGCCAGTTTGCTTAACAGCCGTATTGGAGAATGACACCAGCTTTGGAAGTAGAGAAAGCAACAAAAGAAGGAGAAGAAGAAGAAGAAATATTACTGGGTTTGGTATATGGTGAGACCACTGTCAATACAAATTAAATTACTCCATTTTTGCTTCGTTTAGTCTTTTGATTGCACCTTTTTCTTCTTGACATTTTCTTGGAATCTAGCCTTGATAGTATAAACTCCTTTATTGACAATGCAAAAACTTTCACAGTACTTCTGTAATAAAATACCATGTAGTTGTGGCTTTTCTTGGAAGGTTTTTTTTTTTTTTTTTTTTTTTTGGGGTGAAAATTTGTGCAATCATTTTGATTTGTGCTTCCAAGATTTTTTTAATGTTTTTTTTGGGGGCACTTTTATGGTTAATAATTGTGTGGAGAAGGTTGTGATTATAATTATGACCTGTGATCTAGGATAAATTGATTTCAAGATTGCTTCTGGAATCAATCTTGATTTCAATGGGGATCTTGGGAAGATCTGGGCAATGTCGTAATCAATGCAGCTCTTCAAAGCAAATTGATTAGGTTGCTTTGACTTCTTCATGTGTGTGGGTAATCAATCTTTGGAATATATTGTTGTTAATTATGGAAGAAAGAGATTTGGTCCATTTGGAGATCAATCAGGCATGAGAGACACTATGGGAAAAGACATTCTTCCATGGCCTTCCAAGAATGACATGTTAAGTTATCATTTAATGGAGGAACAGAAAGAAAACTAAATCAATCGTGGCAAGATCAATGTTGTTCTTATCGTAAAGAACGGTAATAATTTATTAGGAAAAGATCATTCACATAAGACTAAAAATAGTTGTCATCCAATCAAGACATCTATTAGCTTAAAAGAGCCCATCAAGACATCTATTAGCTTAAAAGAGCCCATAAAATTGAAGGACAATGATATATATGGATGTGGCATGACTTGTTGAAATGGCTCTCTCTCTCTCTCTCTCTCTATATATATATATATACACACAGAAAGAGAGAATGAGATCCAGCCCAAACTATTCCAGTTTGCCACAGATTCTTGGGCTGGGGTTTACTGTGTTTACTTTCTTTCTCTACATTTTGTATAGCTATTTTTTGTTCATATTTTGATTAGCTTGGACTTGCATTGTAACACCTGAGAGAGTCTACTTAGCATCATTGAGACATTAAGCTACAAAAATTTGATATAGAAGCATCATGTTTATGAAACAACATACACATTTTAATTTCGGCAAACTAAAGTCAAGGAGCAATAGACATGATACAGCATTATTCATCAATTCACTTACATACAGATTCAATTTTTGACAGCTTGCAGAATGTTACAAAATACCATGTACCTTAGAATATAGCGACGGATGAAGCAGATACGAAACTGTATAACGCTTCAAGTCTCGAAGTGGATCCCAGCCGTATGTACACTGTCCATGAATCTTGGTAGAAATCATTAACCTGTGAGTATACGAGCCAGAAACACAAATGAATAGAGCACTCGGTCTCAGCTTGGAAGAAAGTTGAACCATCAAAACAGCCACTCAAAACAGCTTAAAGACGTTACCTGACAACTGAACCTCCACATGACAGAATGAAGGGTACCTTCATGTGACTAAAATGCAGGGCATGTAAAACAGCCACTCAAGGAGCCCATTCTGCGTGTTGGGCGGGAGGCTCTTGTAACTTCATGACCCTGGGTAGTTACCATTGAGCTTCTCATCTCTTCCGCTTTTTTCTGGGAAGTTCTTAATTTGTTCATAATCTTAGCCATGGATGATGATCTCTTTTTCTCGAGTTTCATCTGACATTTGTAAAGTTGTTTAGCATTAATTGTATATAAAATTGCATTTCAATATTGTATTGTATATGCTAGCATTTCCTTAGAGACTCAACTAATACTATATCCATGAGTAGGGTGAATGGGAAATTAGCGGTATAACACACTTTTCGAAAATTAGAAAAGTTCAATATCATAATGAAGTAATCAAGTAGACAACCTCAAGTTTTCGGATTGCTGCCTCAGCTTTTGCCTTTTGCAAGTTCTCCCAAGCACTTATTCTGGCTTCTTCCCTCTTGATCCTGAAATACATACAATGTCAAGGGAGCAAAAAATGGATGCATAAAATAGGTTCTGAAAAATATATGCCTTAGCAAATGTTCTTTTATTGTCTATCTTCGTGTTGGTGATTGTCCCAAATTTCAACCCATCTTAACTGACCAGCTTTTTTTTTTATAACGTTACAAATTTCTAACAATGGGCAGAGTACAAAGTTAAAAATAACTAAGACATTATCATTCTACACTTACTTGGAAACGGATTTTGTTTCTGAAATCTCCCGGCCAGCAGAATGCATCTCCATGGCTTTTGTTTTCCAGTTATCAATATTTTCCAGGATCCCAGGGATTCGAGCCCTATGTTTCTTTGACCACCTTGTCATGGTGACCCGTTCATCAACCGGCACATCCTTGACTTCTGCTCTAGAGGGATGGAAACTCTGCACTTCCACAAATGGTATAATAGAGGGCGTTGAAGAAGAGAATGATGACCGTCTCCTTGGAGATGAGTGGGGACTAGCCTCAGGGCTCATTTGAGTTGCCATATCCCGCCTTGAAACAACACGAGATACATTGGCAGCTGAATCTTTGTCACTTCTGCTCCCATCATCTATACAACCAAATACCAATTATAATGTTACCAAAATCTTATCATAAGTCAGAAGCAAATGATAGAATCCACATTCGCAACTCTTAAGAGTCTAAAGACCAAACACAGAAGTGGATACAAGTACTATATGCCCTATAAAGAGAGTGAAAAATTCAAAAATAAAACATTGCTAAATTTGTCCTTAATGGTATGTACTCCATGGAACAAGATGTTGATCTTGCTACTTTAACATATTGAGCAAGAAGCTTTAATTATTTACGGTGTATAAAATGGTGATTCAATTATTTTTCCTTATCTTACCAACTATCTAAACTTCTACCTTGGGGAGCAGTCATTGTGGATAAGCTCAGAAGTTCAGAACATCCATGGATGCTGATAGACCTTGCCATGCATGGCTCTGAGCATGCAACATAGTTTCCATTGGCATCACGGCCTCCATCATGAATTGATAAACCATCTGTTTTCATCACCCTGGTAGAAAAAGGAGAATTTGCTATACTTTTTCCTCTAGAAACAGGCACTGCTGGAGAATATAACGAGTAGTATGCAGCCCCAGGGGGGCCAAGCGGCCCACTCTTGGATTTGCGCTGCTTCTGTGGCTGCTGCAATGAAGTCCTCGTTGCACCGTCTCCTGATACCGGACTAAAGATCCATCTCTCTGCATCTTCCCATTTTGAAGGTAAGTTCCTTCCGTTATTAAAAGGCAGCAACAAAGTATTGCATTTACTCCTATTTGCACTTGTATGTGACGACACACGCTCTGAAGTCCAGCCTTTCTGAATCCCTGCACTGGAATGGCGGTAATTTGGAGTTCCAGGGCTCGGAAATGCACCAGAATGGGCAGTGATAGATTCTTTCTTCATGACGCCAAATCGCGGTGAAGATGAAATTGTGGCATTGATCACAGAGTTTTTCAGATCTAATGAAGCCAGGCTTTGCCTATCTGATTTGTTCAATACAGCTTCAGATCTATACCTGCTTTCTTGGCATTCTATTCAGTTAAAAAGTAGAGAAAAAGTCAACTAAAGATCCCAAATATGTATATTGAATTGTTATATTCCTTTTATACATGTGGAAGAACCTTTAAGAGCTTGAGAGAAGGAGCTTCTTGAAGAACCAAAAGCTAGATATTCATCCTCTGTATCAGCTTCCTTGCTGTCTCCTTTTTGAACTGAAACACAACAGGGGTTGTGAATAAAACAACTTTTGAGTAGACATATCTTTGTTATTTACTTATTTCTTTCATCAAGGCTTAAGAATCAGAACGAAAGACTACCTTTCACTTTTCCTTTTTTGCCAAAGTGATGATTCTTGGATACAACTGGTTTGTTTGGATCTGGAGCTGGATCACATGAAGCCTCACGGATTTCATGTGCTGTCAAATGCTGATTCAAATCAAAATTTTCAAACCGAATTAGATTCCAGTCACGGTGAAGATTTTAGGCACCGCACATATCCTTTTACTATCAGAACAAAAAAACAACAAAAGAAAAACCAGTTTAGTCTTTAGTTCCTTACTATGAATGCAGTCTTCATAAATTGGATATCTATTTTCTCTCATTACGCAAAAGCATAAAACACACATACATTATCGCATAAAATTTCAACCGCATTGTGGCGGGAGGTTGCAGAAACGTAGGCGAAAGACGAACATATTTATTATAACAAAATATGGACTGATAATTAAGACGATGAAATGAGATTACCGATTGAGGAGGATTGTGGAAGCAGGAGTCGTCGGAGGCGAAGGAGCAGCGTTCCGCGCTGCCGGAAGCGGAGGAGAAGAGACTGAAGCTGGAGTCGGCTGTGAAGATTACAGAATCCGGACTGACGTCACGCGGTCTGAAGCCGGACCGGTGATCCTGAAACCCTAGCTCCGGCATTGCTAATTTGCCTTCAATTCCAGCTCAAAGAGAGGGAGTAATGATGCGTTTACTGCGAGTTCTTCCTTTATCAACTTGCTGCAGGGCGTTATTGTACATTTGTACGTACTACGGAGAAAAAGTAGAGGCACTTTGGCAGAAACGTCAGGTCTTTGGGGACAACTATGGCCTATGGGGGAGCGTGGCCATTGTTAAATCATATGATGTTCTGTCCGACTGTCCTTCGTCACTATCTAGGATTCGCTTCCATTTGACTGGTATTACCTGTAATCCTCATTTCTCCGACCATTTTTTTTATACTATACGTTTTTTTTTTTTTTTTTTTTTTGTTATGACTAGGAACTAGTGCCCCAGTTCAAAGTCTATAATAAATATAAATTTAGTTCATGTGTAATAATTTATAAATAAAATTTCATAAAATCATCCTTACTATATTTTTATTAGATAAAAATTTCGTTATTGTTTAATTCTAATATTGATGATTCCATCATTATTATCATATCTGTTTAACGGTCTAGGTTCACCTGACCAATGTCCGTTCACTCCAAGACACACTGAAGCTAGCCCAAGAAAAATCGTCACTTATGAAAATCAAACACGAGTTATTTCAAAATTCTTCCTCATAATAAGAGCTCATTTGTCACTTGAATTATTATGTTAGATTATTTTTAATTGTTTATATTTATCAATGTTTTAATATTATGTATGAATATTTAAGCATCATGCGTAGAAAATGCTAATAATAATAACATTGAAACGTGGGTGTATCATTTTATTACTGTGGCATTCCCTACTTTGCTGCCACATTGCAATAATTAAATTGGAAATTCAACGTTACAGTGGGAAATTGAGTTGGAAACAGGAAATTGTACAGACCCCCCACGTGAGTTGATAGCCAAAGCCCAAAAGAGAAGTTGGAGCGTCATGATAACATGATTTATGCCGCCCAAACCGGTCACCTGATATTTGCAGAACAGAAACCGTTCATGCAACAACGTGGACAGCTGCCCCGAAACGGATAAGCAACTAAATCAACATTTTTTCAATCAAAATTTTCACATAAAATTTTAATCATATAATTTACTGTTTGTTTATGATTTATGAACTATTACACAGCCAAGGACCTTGTGGTCCAGTGGTATCAAACTCTTCCCTTTATACAGGAGGTGGTGGGTTCTTGTGCTTCAATAGGTTGAGAAAGTAGTTATGAACAGATACTGCATTCTAATAGAGTTAGTAGCATTAAAAAAAATGAACTACTACACATAAATTACATTTATTATATATACACTTTAAGATAGTAACTTTGTGTTTTTCTTTAAATTTAAAAAAAAAAAAAAATAAGTGAACAGGTGAGGAGAAAATTAAATGGGAAATGGCAGCAAATAAGTCAAATTGGAAATTCTACTTTTTATGTCCTTTACATGGTCCAATATATATATATATATATATATATATATATATATATATATATATATATATATATATATATATTAATTTTCTTCTAGTGCGTGGTTTGTCTATTTAAGGTGCATGATTTGTGTACTTAAGGTGCGTCGATCTAAACTTTTAAGTGCGCGTGATTTATGTTTTTAAAGTGCTTTGTTTGTGTGCTTAAGTGCATAATTTGTGTGCTTAAAGTGCGACATTGTAATGCTTAATGTACGTAATTGCACAACCGTACGGGAATCCTACCCCCACACACACACTGTAATAGCCTTTAACTTAATTTAAAAAAAAAACAAACTTTTAAACCTTAAAAGATAAAGGTATAATTAATGAGAAATAACATAAAAGCTAAGAGGCATAGAGTAGATCAAGCATGCCATTTTCATTTTCATGTCATTTTTATTTTCAATTTGTTAGAACACACTTTTTGCCAACATATTACTTGTCTTTCATGATCTATTTATGATATTTTCGGGATTCATCATCAACATATGAGTATTTCACTATTTATAGATAAGTATTTCATGGTTTGCTTTCAATAAACGCATACATTCTTCTAAAAATAGAAAAAGAATTTTTTTTAAATATTTAATAAGCCTTTTTAGGTGATTGGTATTGAAAATGTATAAAATTTTTGAGGTATTAGAAGAAATTAAAATGATATCTTTGATAAGTATAACTGTCAAAACCAATAACCTGTGTAGAGTGACCCCGCATGTCATGGGTTAGGGATTTTTCTAAACCAAGTCTTTTTTGTCCGACCCATTTAATAAATGGGAGTAGCATAAGACAGTTGGGTTAAAAGTTACCCGGCCTTGTGAGTCACTATCCACAATGATACTATGATAACCATGCTTAAGGGCCAGAAGCAAGGGCCACAATGATACTATGATAACCATGCTTAAGGGCCAGACGCAAGGGCCAGACGCAAACCATGGCACACTGCCCATGCTTCCGCCTCGGTGACAAAACAAATACCAATATTCGCGATGAAACCCATCCTCCAAAGGCCTGCGTAATCCCCGATAACCCCACCACAACTCGCCTTGCCAGTGGTAGTAGACCTACTTCCATCCACATTGAGTTTTACTACAGAGCATTAAGTACTATAATGGCAACTATGACAACCTGTTTGAGCGCTGCAGCATGGAGATTAAAAGATTTACATCGATGGAATTCCATCATGTGTACCGGGAACAGAACTGGGTGGCTGATGCTATGGCGAAACAGGCCGCTCTGTGCCCGAGATTCTTTGTCTGTTTCACCTGAGATTGCGCCAAAATTACTTGAAGACCAGATCGACGTGGCCTGTCCCTGTGAATGGGGATTATGCTATTTTGTAACTTTTTCCACTAGCTTTTCCTTGGGTATTCCCCTCTTCTGTTTCAACAAAAAAAGAGTTACCTCGCCTGATTTAAAAAAAAAAAAAAAAAACTAAACCTAACTAATTATCTAAAACTCTAACCCCTAAATTGCTCGATATGTTTCACACTTTCAGTTTCACAACTTCTTTGCAAATCGTCATATCAGCAGACAAGTGAGATGCAAAGCGTCAACGAAACTTACTAGTTACAACAGCTCTCTTCGTGGTGCCTTCTTGGCAGAAGGCCTTAGGCAATAGGATTGTCTACGTGTAAGGGTAAAATTTTAAATACAAGAATAAAAATGTAGAATATTTGTTATCTTAAATATATTTAACAAACATCTTAAATTTATAGGTGGCAGTTTATTAATTTATAGGTGATATTTTAACAATTTTATTAACGAATAACTTAAAAAAAAAAAAAAAGAACATGTCACAAAATCAAAAATAGGATTAACTATATTTAACAATTATTAATATTTTTTTCTAATTATTTTCCATTTAGTCCATTCATGAATATTTAATACGTAGTAATTTAATAATAATAATTTAATAATAACAATAATTATTGTTACATTAACTATTTAAAAATTCCATACATTTGGATGAACGATTTCGATTATTTACTCACACTCTTTCTTTTTTTTTTTTTTTTTTTTTGAGATTTGGTATTTTGGACCATTTAGCCATTTAGGTGACTTACTTTTATCCCTTTCTTCTTCGTTTATTATATAGAATTTCTTGTCAGCAATATCATTCTTATGAACAACCGTAACTGCGATTCAAGCTGAATCAATATCCAGATCTGAAAGGGTGAGTTGGAGTTGGGTGAATGGCGGGATTCGTTGGAGCAGATAATGCAGAAGCTATAATTACAAGGATTGAGCATAAGTCGCGGAAGATCGAGAGCCTCCTCAAACAGTGCGTATTCATTCCGCTATCCTTCTGAAATTTCCATTTTGATCTCTGCATACTCGTGGGAAATAGGTCTGATCTTACGTTGTGTTTTTGTTAGGTATAAACCAGTGGAAGCTCTGAAAACAGCTCTTGAAGGGTCGCCTCCCAAGACCAAAGATGAAAGATGCAAGGTTCAATATTTTCTCACCTCGTCTTCTCTTTCTAGGATTCGAATATTGATTGAGTTTGTTTATCATTATTTATTTTGATTCATTATTTTGCGGGGTGTGTTTGTAGTCTGCGAATTGGATTGTAGTGCACAGGGCAATTATGGCTATAAAGGATTTGGACAGCTTGTTCTCTTCTCTAGATCCTGAGTACTATGATATTCTAATGAAGTAAGCTCCTCATTCCTTTTTTTTTGGTATAGTATTTTATCCATTAAATGGTGCAAGCACAATTCCTGTTGTACTAGTCCTGATCTAGGGCTTTGATATTGTGGCAT
Source organism: Ipomoea trifida (assembly GCA_003576665.1). Classification (NCBI taxonomy): domain Eukaryota; kingdom Viridiplantae; phylum Streptophyta; class Magnoliopsida; order Solanales; family Convolvulaceae; genus Ipomoea; species Ipomoea trifida. Next base: position 30,853,300 of record CP025644.1, read on the forward strand.
GACACCACCTGAATATGAGGGAGCAGAAATATATGTGTTTAGTTGATAGAGGGTTTATACGTGTTAGATTTAGGAGAATGATGAAATTTAGGATGCTTTACTGCTTAGTAGTTTCTTCCTCGAGGGAAGATGCAGATGCTATTGTGCAGGATGCATAAAGTGCAAATAAGATAAAAGGAAGGAAATGAGAAGGGAAGCAATCAACTATAAATGAGACCTAGGATTTTCACTAGATAAGTTTCCAAGTATCAAATAAGTGCAGGGATGGGAGGTCGGAGATTTTGTCATGATTTTTTAGTAGGATTCTTCTTGAGTTTGCTTTCCTTGAATTAGCATGATCTTGAGTTCTCTAATTTGCTGAATAATCATATTCTGAAATCTGAAGACCGTATTTGCTTTCCTGACTTGGCTTGGGCCTAGTGGTATATTTCTTTGAACGATTTCTGTTACAATATAGAATTATATAGGGTAGGAAGTTGTGCTTTTCCTACGACAATTGAAATGTTGTGTTAACAGAAATAAAACACAGCCTAGTTCAATAAGTGGCATGATTAGTTCTTAACTTCCAATGCTGCCTATTTGGTATTTGCCTAGCTGCCTGATACATCAGCATGTATCACTGCCTTACTGCATTGAAACATAACAGATTTGCCACCCAAACAAACAGAATGTTACATGAGTATCAGACTAGTTGTATAGCCAAATCACATTGGTATGTTGGGTCATTCACAGGTATCTATACAGAGGCTTGTCTACCGGAGATCGTCCCACTTGTGATCAATGCCTAAGAATTCATGAAAAGCTGACCGAGAAAGCTGGGTTGGGTTGTATACTACGTTGTCTAGCTGACACAGAAAATACCGTCTAGTGTGTTGTCACTCTTTATGTTTCAGAGGAAGAACTATTTTGTCAAAGTCATGCTTTGATATATACTCCACAATTGTAGCATGAATCATAATTAATAAACGTCTTTCTTGAATCGTTTATAAGCAACTTGTTACAAGCTTTATCCTTGTTTACTGTATATGGAGTCTAAGCTGTATGAAACTTGTTAGGATAGAAAAGAGAAAAAACTCTTTTTGCCATAAAATCTTTTACATCAAATTTTATCGCAATGGCATAACCTCTTGCAAGGGGTGTGCAAAAATCCTCAGATCTTTGTTGTGTTTGCAATATACATAAGAATTATTCCTCTTGCACAATTATAGCTTGTGAAAAAAGAGCATCTAATTATTTTGTTGTTATGTTTTCGTGTTAAGTGACATACAATGCTGCAAATAGTGAAGCCCGAACAGGGCAAATTCATGTTAATGTTTAAAATCTTTTCATTATAAGGGAAACAATGGGGACATCAACAAATTCTAATGATGAATTGGCACACCAAGTGATATAAAATTGACAGGCGTACAAGTTTTATAGAAAGAAAAACAAGGAACCTTCTGAAATCTTTACAAAAGTTGCAGGAATATATACACTATAAGAAGCACAATGTAACTACAAAAAAGCCTTATTACCCTTTCCCAACCAAACATGTAATGAACTTATTCCCTTAAGGCAATGTACCAGCTACTTTGCCTTTTAATGTGTGAAAATAAAAAGATTATTGTACACAAAAACAATGCAAAGCATGTACAATCAATGTTTTTCAAGAGCTTATTCTTTTGATCTGGAAAGGCCCCAAAAAGAGAGGTGATATGTCTTGATTCTGTATGCAGAGAGTATCATGCAGACTTAGACGGTACTTTCTTTTTGGATAAGAACATGAAGATCCGTGGTAGGATTGCTTTCTTCTTTTTCTTTGAGTTCTTCCCGTCATTAGATGAATCAGATTTGCTTTCTTGCACAATAGATGATTCTTTTGGGTTGCTTGGATTCTTATGTCCGTTTGGGCTAAACCTATGGTGAAGTCTAAAGGCAAAGTCCGGTTTTGATTCACCTGATCTCGGGGTAAGTGGTGGAGTTGCTACTGGATTAGATTCAGTGCCTTTTCGTTTTTGCTCATTCTCTGACCTCCATTTTCTCAGCTCTTGTTCTACAGCCATCTTCCCTTTCTTGGCTATCTCGGACTTCTCTAGTGCAACTCGTAGACCCTCCTTTCTTACAGATAACTCAGAATTAACTTCCTCCAGCCTATACAGGCTTTTCATCTCAGACTGCTTGGCTACCTTAATTTGAGACATAGCAGCAGCCACCCTCATTTTAGCTTGCTCTTCTGCCTTGTGGGCCTTCTTGCTCAGCTCATAATATTCTTCTAAAGAAACTGTTACTCCAGTTTTTGAACCCTCACCTTGAGCTGATTCGCTCTCTTCCAGTGCATTCATAGCTGCCGCTGCCAACTTCTCTGTAGCTTTTGCAGCTTCGATCTCCTTTCGAGCTGCAAGTAATCTACTTTCCATGGTTCTAGCTGTAGCACTCACTTGCTCTGCTTCCTCCTTTGCTTTTCTCAGCTCTTCGCGAGCTGTTTCAGCAACCGACTTTGCGAGGTCTGCCTCTCGTGCTGCCTCTTGCAGTTGTTTCGGAAGCACCGCCAACCTTTCTCTAGCTTCTTTCTCTTTGATCTGTGCGAGGGCAATTTCTGACTTGGTCTTGTTTAGCTCGACTTCGAGAGATGCAACCGCGATTGATGCCATTCCTTCTCTCTGCTGAATGTTGGAAATCTCCGACTTTTCGTTTTCCAGTTCCGACTTCAATGAAGTGGCTGCCACTTTCAAGCAATTCACTTCGTCCGTTGCTTTCTCTAAATTATGCTTCACTTCTTCGAGTTCCTTCCTCGCTGACTCCACTGCTGCTAGCATTTCGAAATGAGTCTTCATTTCTGGTTCTGCCAACTCACCTTCTGAGTTTCCTCTATCAGTTTGTGCTTCCCGATTTGATTCCATATAACTGGCCAATTCTGCTTTCAGATCATGCAGCAAGGCCGAAGCAGAGTCTAAATTTGATTTGAGATCCTTTACAGACTCAATCTGCTGGTTTGTCTTCTCGAGCTCCTCTTCTGCCAGCTTGACTTCTTTCTCCCAGTATAGAATATCTTGCTCTCTCGCCATTGCTGTTCCGAGTCTGTGTTCCTCGGCCTCCAAATGCGCAGCATGTGCAGCATCTAAGGATTCCTTCAAGGTTATAAGCTCGATAGTTAAATCCTCCACGGTCTTCTCGACTTCTTTGGAAGTCAAAACGGCTTCCTCTGCCTTTTTTACCCATGCATCTCTATCATACTCCATTAGAGTATAATCTACCCGGATTTGTTCCAATTCAGCCGTCACGCTTTCCAGCTCAGATGCGGCAGCTATATGCCTGGCTCTAGCTACCTCAAGCTGCACTTTGGTGGCAACGCTAGCCTCATCTGTGATTCCTTGCTCAATCTCTTCCACTCGGAGCAATGCAAGCTCGGAATCCTGTTTTGCTTGTTGCTCCTCTATTTCTGCTCTCTCGAGGTTAAGCTTCAATTCTTCAATTAGTCTTTTAGTGCTGTCCAACTCCTTCAAAACGTGCACTTTTGCCTCTTCAGCATCTTCGCACTGTTTTTTTAACAATGGAATATCTTCATGCACTTTAAGTAGTTCATGATCAATAAACTTTCGTCTCTGCATTGAAAATATCATAACATGGAATATATTAGAAAACCTCAATCAAGAATTGGAAAGGACAAGCACGAGAAGAATGGGGGTTAACAATGAATTTAGATAAATATCCGAGAGTAGGAAATGGTTATACCTCCATAGTCTGAGCTTTATGAGCTTTCCAGTCAACAATGGCACCAAATTTAGAAACAGCTTGCTTCACTGATTCAAAAGGCGCTGCTGTGTCAATTTGAGCATTTTCGGGCTGTTTCGAAGGGCTAGGGGCTGAGGTTTTAAAAAAGAGGTTGGAAAGTTTTGCTAGAGCCTGGCCACCGTGACCTGATGTCACGAAATTATTTCCACTTTGAGTCTCTCTCGCTTGAGGGGGTGAAGTAGAATCTGTACCAGCATTGTTTTTATCACTGCTTTGAGAACTAACTTCTCTCGATAATTCTGATGCATTATTGGCACTTCTTTCTAACTGACTCCCACTCTCGTCCTTGCTCACTTGAGGGGACGAGGCAAATGGTGTATCCGCACCATTTTTGGTACTCGTAGAGGAAATAGCCTCTTTAGATAGCTCTGAAGCATCGCTTGTCCTCGTTTCTGAGTGATCAGCACTTTCGGTCCCTTCCACTTCACAGGATGAGGTCAGACATGTATCGGCATCATTTTTGGTAACGCTGTGAGGACTTGCTTCTGTAGATTGCTCTAACCCATCATTGGCGTTTATTTCTGAATTATTGTCATTCTCGGCCTCTCTTGCTGTATGGGATGAGGTGGATGGTGTGTCGGCACCATTTCCGGAACTGTTAGGAGAACTAACTTCTTTAGATAACTCTGAAGCAATCGTGGCTCCTGTTTCGGACTGATTTGGCAGGACAGATATATGTTCTTCTGGAAGTTTCAACGTGTCTGAATGACCGGGTAACAAAGGTGAGGCATCTCGTGAAATTGCAGGCTCATCAGGAATACTATTTGGTTGGCTATCAGCACCGGGGAGAGAACCGAAATCGCTTGGCTTTGCATCTAAGACAGGCAAAGGAAGGGATTCCGGGAGAGCCGTAGAATTTTCATCTCTGCGGCGCTCCAATGGTTCTGGATTCTCTGTTAGTGGAAGTAATGCTTCCACCTCAAGTAGAGCCCTATTTTGGGGAGATTCAGTTTCAAATGTTTTACCCGTTTCGCTTTCTTTGACCGGAGAAGTTTTGCTTTCTTTGACCGGAGAAGTTGAAATCAAATTTCCCGATGGAGAAGGTTGATCCTCTTCCAGGTACCCACCATCATGCTCGACTTTAGAACTATCTGAAGCTGCCGAAGCTTGCATTTCATGGCTCATTTTCCCATTGATGTTTTCGCTCGTTTGAGTCGTTTCAGATGCACTGTTTGCCCAATCCTCAGATACAATAGAGCACTCTGACGGAGCATATTCCTGCATACTTTTCACATCCTCCATTCAAGAAACAGCTAAGGTGAACCAAGTTGTGACGAGAATCCTGATATATAGTAAAGGAAGAAACAAAGGAATATGAGAATACATATGTTTAATGATAGATTCAAACAAGGTGGCCAACAACAAACAAAACTTGGCTGCATAAGAGCATACATTTATATATGGTTTAGAAAGATTCAGTATTACATCTGGAAACCCACAATGAACCTTAAGATCTTTGGTATCATTATTCAAGCGTGAATTGAAAGAACACACTCACGTTACGGCTAGCCTGTTAAAATAAAAACTCTTGTCAACATAAAAAACCCGTACCCACTGGATGCTGAGACAAGGACGCAAAGCAGTAAACGTTTTATCTCAACAAGAACGACAACCTATATTTGGGAAATGACAACCTCAAACCGATATGGCAAATTTGATTAATCGAAAATCTGACTTCTCAACATCACATAATGCTATCAGATAGCTTCAATTTTTCAAAATCTATTTAGGATTCATATATCAGCTCAGGCTTTTGTATACTCCAATTCTCCTTTAATTTCTTTGGTTAAAAACATGAGGGCATGTAGGATTAGTCACCCATTAAACCATTACATACAACCTTAAACAACCTGTGTATATACAATTTGTGTTTCTCTTCATTTTCCATCCCCCCTTGAATGGTAATTCCCATGGTTTTATCTTTGGGGAAAACATAGGGACCATTTAGAAGTGGCAACAGAATAACGAATAATCGAATATAGACCACATCGTCCGACAAAGATGAATCCTTGATGTCTTTGTCCCCAAACAACCCCAATTTTACGAATCAAAGATTTTCCACACATCACAAATTGCCTTTCCTCAAACCAAAATTTCCAAAAAAGGCAATTCCAAGCAAACACGAAACATAAAACCTAAAAAAAAAAAATCATCATAGCAGGCAGTGATGACATAAAATTCATCTTTCATATCAAAGTTTACAAACAATCCCAGGTTCTTTCTAGATTGCTTTTCGTATCGGCGTATACATGTAGGAAGAACAATCACATCAAAGAATAAGATCAACTATTGAAACATTAAAACAAAACAGGGATTATCAGAGACAACAATTCATCGTCTGCGGATTAAAAACTCACCCAAAAACAAAAACAAAAACAAAATAAAGGAAAAAAAAAAAAAGAAGAAAGGGAATAAAGAGAGAAGAACATACCAGGAATCAGTGGAAGCACCACAGAGAAGTCAAAATTCTGGCGCTGGAAATCAATCCGCCTCTGTGTCTGGGTGTCTCTGACTCTCTTTCGTTGTTATATAAAATTTTTAAAAATAAAAAATAAAAAGGTAAGAAAAGTCACTGGTTTAAAAATTTCTAAAGGGAACCTCAATCATAAAATCCGGAAGAAAAAAACATTTCTTTTTTTTTTTTCCTCAAAAAAAAAAGTAAAAATGATAAGAGGATTACACGTGGGTGGGTAACACATGAGCCTACCTACGGAGATACCATTCCGATGTTTTTCCATTTGTTTGTGAACTTTAAGGATTTGTCTTTTTTCTTTTTATACTCCGTACAATTTTTTGTTGGAATCAAAGGGAAATTAAAGAGAGACCCGTAAATTAATAGATTATTGACTAGTAGATTAAATGGAACAAGTCTCTTCCAATTTAATGAGAGGTTTTTTATTTTGAATTTTAATAACGTAACTACTTTGAAACTTATCAACCAGTTAGGATTGAGTCAATTTTAATCAAGTAGCAAAATAAAATTATAATTATAATTTCCATTTTTTATTTCATTTATTATAGGCGTATAATCCATTGTGAATCATGCTAGCCGCTAGCGTAAGTCAAATATGAATATTTTTTGTATTTGGTACACCTAAGGTTGTCCCCTTCCCAAATAAAATCTCTTACATCCTACAATTATTATCAATAGTTATCAAATAAAATCTCTTACATCCTACAATTATTAAGTGGACCTATCACAATTTACATACTGTTCACAATTTGTATTGTAAACATTTAGTATGTAAAATATGTATTTTAAACTCAAGTCTTGTAAGATGAATCTGGATCCACAAAATAATTTGTCAACTCTTATCTTCACCTATCTTCACCACAATAAGGTTAATCTAGATTCTATCGAATTACAAATTCATCAATAAATACGTTATCCAATCCCCACGTTCACGCCAATTCGCAGTGGGTGTTTTTCAAACACAAAAGTTGACAGTTCTGCTTCTGATTCTTTTTCTTCTTGTTTTTGGTCAAATAACAATAATTTTCATGGCCACAAAAGTCACACTAAACGGCAAGAAATGCTGGAATATACTTGGAACTTGAATTTAAACTATATATTAAAACCATATACAATAAATAAATTATATGTGCCAACGAAATAAAACCATATTATATGTGCATGCATAAAATTCTAATGTGAAAAAAATATGAATCATCATCATCAGAAACAAGAAGCTCAAGGGGGTAAAAAAATGGCAGAAAACTGTACTGTAGACACGACGCATCAGTTAAACTTTCTAGGATCAGTAACATTGATGTTCAAATGCTCATCTTTTAACCCCATTTTCCTAGCCTTATTCCTGTCCCACTCCAACTCAATCTTCCTCTGCTCCGATAATCCGCAAAATTTCTGCAAGCTTTCATCCATGGAGTCATGAAGTCTCCACCACGTCCGATGCGCCACGTCACTGGCGTAAACGCGTTGATCTTCAATGTCCCAATTGCAATCGTAGTCCCTGTAACAGAGCCACGGCTTTAACCCTAAATAATGTATGGCGTAAAGCTGGGGAGGATCCGACCCGAATAGCTGATTCTTCACGCCGGCTTCGACGGAGGAATTGGACCAGAAATTCTTCAGGAAATTTACTCTCCTCGGCAGCCTATGCCACCAGACGAAAACCTCGTTCAGGAAACCCTGGTCGCCGCCGTTGTAGGAGACGATCTCCTTCCGGCGCTGCATAAACATGCGGAAAGTGCAATTGGAAGGCTCGATGACCATCACGCCGGAGTTGAAGATGGAGCCGTCGTTGCCGGAGGCCGACATTTGGGGGAAATGGAAGAGGATGTCGATGTTGCGCTGGACGATGATGTCGGCGTCGATGAATATGATCTTGTCGTACTCGGTGAGCTGCCATAGCCGGAACTTGCTGTAATTGTACTCGTTGTAGGTGCCTTTCTCGGCCTTAGGGTTTCGGATCCGTTTGATGAATCGGAGCTTCCAGCCGGCATTGATGAGAGCTTGGCGTTTGTTGGGGGATATGCTCTTGTCCAGGAGGAGGATAAGGTCGCGTTTGGTTCCGGTCCGGAGGAGGCTCTGGGCCAGAGTTATCGCACCGCAGACATAGGCGTCGGTTGAATGAAGAACAGTCACATAAGCTTCTCGTTTTGAGACTGTTGTGCTTTCCTCAAGCTTGGAAACATCATAAACTTCATCTATACCTGCACATGTTTTAATGATAGGTTACAACTTAGTTACACTATTTAGTAACCATAAAATTTCTTATTTCGAAACAATCAGTTACGAGTAACCTAAACTGATTTATTAAGTTTCAACATACAAAGACATAATTTACTGAGTACATATGGATAGTGATTGCGAGTCCCCCATCACTAAATAATAATAATAATAATAATAAGAATAATATACGTGTGTCTCAATTAAAATTTAAATTCAATAATTACATAAGCTATATAAAATTATTAGTACTATCAAATGAAATTGACTCGGCCCATTAGGCATGTCCCATTGTTGGGCTAATTTCTGGTGGGTTGGCCTGTTGGCCCGCGAGCTAGGATTCTTGCAACCCTAGCTCGTCCATGCAGGTTGGGGGCCGCAAACTTTTATTTTTTTGAATATATATATATATATATTAAAATAGGGCATGGTCTTCGGGTTGGCTCACAGCATACGCGGGGCCCATTAAGCTCGCTCTTTTGCATGCCAAATTTTTTGTAGCCCTAACTCGCTTGACAACACTATAAAACAGGTTAAGAACTGAGTAATTATATATGGACATTATCCATTGTGGTAGGTTAGCAGGTAAGTTGATTGAAAACAATAAAATATGATAATTGCATTTTGCCACCATGTTTCATGTTTGGTATAAAAGTTGACTTAAATAAACGAATTAAGGGAGTGTTATAATTTTTTATATTTATAAATTCATTAATGGTTTGCATTACAAGTTAATTAAATAAAATGAGATAGAATAATGCAAGTAAAATTATTCTAGACATATTGTTATGGTATTAAATAATAAATATTCATACAACCACATGTATAGAAATTTTAAAAATTAGATACTAGTTGTTGGGTCATGATCATATCCTTGTAGTCATATATTTCATGATCATGCTGGTTTATTCTTTTGGTTCCATTACTTGGCAACTTAGCAAAAAAGAAACTTTTAATTGCCAATTCCTCCCCAACTAACTAGCACTATTTTATTTAATTATTTATTTTGCATCCAATATTTTTTTAAGTGACAGAGAAAAACTCGCAGTCACTATCGGAAGAATCGAGAGTGTGTTGTGTGCATCACAAAGTTTTGACTTTTAAATGAAGAAAACCCTTATGACCAAACCTTAATTGGGAAAATTAAACTAGATAAGAAAACTCTTTGCAAATGAGTTCGACCAAAAGAGTGTTAACTTGAACTTTATAATTATATTAGTAGTTGATTTACCAACTACTATATTACATTTTCCCCCTATATATTAATTTCAATGTAGAAGTATAATCTATTGATCATGAAATTAACTTTCCAACTATCATAATTGCACTAACCAGCCATTAGGTAAAATCCTACCTAAAAATTGTCTTTAATAAGTTTCCTTTCTTTCTTTCCTAACAAGCAGAAAATATATATATGTTCATTAGCTTATTACAAAATTTTTTATCACCATACAATATGATGACATATTATATTATTACAAATATTTATAATAAATTCATCATTTAAATTTTTTATTATCTTTATATTACAACATCTTCTAAGTCAGGCATTTTCCCGAACTGAGATTAACTCATAATATTAGTTGTTTTCATGACCCAAATTATATTGACATAACTTGTTTTACGGATTGAGACTTGTGAGACAGTCTCACACAAGTGTGACTTATAAGAAATATGGAGATTGATTTTGAATTGAAGCGGGAAAAGGAGTGGGAAAGAATTGAAGTACCTTTTCCCCAAAGGGGCAAAGCCAAATTGCAGGAACCAACCGGCAAAGAAACTTTGTGTTCCAATTTGGGCATATCCACTTCAAAATACCACCAATCTCCGTCCCTCTCCTTCAAATCATCGCACCGGAAAAGCTCCACCATCGGCCTACACTCGCTCAGCACCACCACCTTCGTCCGCCGGTGCCAGTCCCTCTTCCCTCTCTTCACCGCCAAATTCGCCGCAATCAAATGCAATTGAAGCCGGAACACATCCCTCCCGTCCGCCACGCCCGCCTCCGAATAATTGCATGGCAGCTTCGCCACCACCAAGTCCACGTACGGGTACCCCCCGAGCTCCGGCATTGGTATCTCCGGGCAAAACGTGCCGTCCATCTCCTCCTCCTCGTCGATCCACTCCGGGAACAGGTCTTTCCACTCGAAAAGCTCCGACGCTTTCTCGTAACCCACGTGGATCGCTTGCCCGCCGTTGATCTCCCACTCCCCGACATCCTCGTCCTTCATGTTCACCATCGCTATCTTCATCCCCCTCCCCATTTCCCTCATGAAACTCGGCCTCTCCCTCTTCACCATCTTCTTCTCCAACCTCGATTCCTTCCCTCCTCGCGGCTCCTCCTCCAACATCGCCTTCATCTTTATCATCCCTCCATCCCCCTACATTCAAACAATCAACAAATCAAAACCTGTAATCCACTGGCTCTGATATGCTCTGATATCTATAGTTGATCAATTCAAACTAAAAAAGTCAGTTATATTGATTGCTCTGCTGAGATTCTGAGACTCTGAGAGTCGAACTTGTAACATTAGGTTACTATTATCGCTCTCACCTTACCTTATGATGATGGCACTCGCGGAGAGAGCAAGAAAGGAAGGAAGCTGCATTTTCATGGTAAAGGGAAGAGGACGGCCGGAGAAGGAGGGCGGCGTAGACGATCAAGAAACCGGCCAATAAAACCAGGTTAATTCTGATGACTAGGGCTTTCGAAGGAGCAGCGGCCTTCAACAGCATCATCAACTTCTTCATCTCAACAAAACTCCCACCGGCAACTTGTAGTTATACTATCTATTGCTCTGGGTCGGTCTAACCCTATTATGTACTGCCTCGCATAAAACACCAATTAATCAGGAAGATTAACGTATATTTAAAAGGGATTTAAGCGCAGTTGTTAGAGAGAGGTGAAGGCCAGGTGATGAAAGGGCATGTAATTAGGGGATTAATATAATAATCTAAAGAGAAATAATAGGAAGCACTAGAAGTTTTCCACTTGTCGTTTACTTATGTATGGGTTTTCTTACCTTGCGGACAAAATGTCCGACCAAATATTTAAGGATTACTTACATTTTAGGAAAAATAATATGTAAACTCTTATTTTCTTCCATCAACTTTTATTCCACACACAAAATCTTAACTACACATTTGTATTGAAACTTACATTAAAAGAAAAAAGAAAAAAGAAAAAAAAAAAAAGCTTATCAGTACCTGTTACACCGAAATTAAAATTTAGGAGTCCATCTCATAGAACTCTACATTTTATTTTACTTCTTTTTTGGTATTATTAAAAATTAATTTAGGTTTTCATTGTTTTGAATGTATGACCAGGTAAGTGAAACATGATTTTTGTACCTAAAGGTCCCAAATTTAATTTTTCCTAGCCATCCACACTTTTGTGTAATGATTGTGAGTTTTTTCATAAAAGAAATTAAAAATTAGAAATAGTCTTCCCGTAATATTCAAGAATTTGCATTTGATCTATAGTTGTTGGGGGAGAAGGAAGGGGCGGCCTGTGCCAACCACTTTTTTGTTGCCATGTCAACATCCTACACACGGCAATGTCGCTGTTTTGCTTTACTAAATCGCGAGGCTGCACCAATACTTGCATTTTCTACTCATTCCCATTTTTATTTTTAATTTTTTTTTCATATTAATGATTATATATAGAAATAACATGAATTATAACAATATTAGAGCATCCTTATTGTGAGTTTTTATCAGGTTTCTGTCAAAAATTAAACAAAAAATAATAATAAGAAGGTAGGACCGCCCTCAACACACCCCGTAGGCACACCACGTGTGTAGTACATGCGCCCACTAGTCGCTGCTGACCAACCGTAATTTATTTTTTCTTTTCATTTTGTGGGGTTCACATCTGAGACAAAAAATCACTTCTCCTACAACACTTGTTTTCCCTTCTCTCCCCTTTCTCTTTCTTCCACCTCAGTCACAAGCTCGGAAAAACGAAGCAAAATCCACAATTGGGGATGCCCTTAAGCTATTCAATTTATAATTTTAGATTTACTTATAAGAATACTCTTGTTGCCTATTTTTGCAAATTTTATTTATAACCGATATTCTTAATATTCGTTGTTATGGAATTTTGCAGCACATGGATATGATGATCACTCCGTAGTCCGTACCCAAAGTTTTGGCCATGTTTCGAACAGCCAAACAGGGAATATAGTGTGGTGAACTATCACGATTACACTCAATGTCAACTGTTCAATTAATAATTGGTAGAAGAGTTTTATATTTATAATGATTGGGAACAAACACAATTTTTGGCCCGGCCTTTACTAATATTTTCCACGATCTATCACCCGAATACCAATTGAACTGATCATGCAAGCAATAATTACTTTATCAGTCATTCTTGTTGGAAGAATAATAATCGAAGCCTCTTCCACATATATACTAGAAACTCGAACTGTTATAACTATTTCAAACTCAAACTCGAGCTAGTCTAGATTCGAGCTCAATTCGACTCTTATTACACTCCTAAATAAAACGAAAGTCAGCAAAATTGGTGGTGCCATATGCCGGCAGTGGTACTTGGTTTTGTTACCAAATGGTTGACTTCTTAATGGAATGAATTATAAAAAGCCAACCAAAATGCACGCCAATTGCCATGGGAATCAAAGGGCAGTTGAGCCAATTATTTTAACATACCATAATTGGATAGCTGCTTGTTTATAATTGGCTGTTTCAGGGTAATCCTATGAGGATTGAGCTGACATGAGCTAGAGTTGAAATTTGAAAACAGTCTCCAATTGTTCTTTATACAATGTCTTATAACAAACCTACATATAAAAGATTAGAAACATAAATGAAACTGCCCCGATACCCGATACATCTCAACTATTCAACCTATACAAAGAGGAGTTAATAGCTTTCTTTCGCTGGTAGCCACACTATATACAAGCACTATGAGAAATGTGTAGTCATGTAGACCATTAAAACACAACACGCGATTTACTTCATCACCAAAACGGTCAGGTGGGATCGGGGCCCCCTTTTTTTTGACAAATAAATAGGGCTTGTACAACACACAGCTGACTCAAGTGAATGGATGGGGCAAAATAGGCCCACTTGATCAATGGTAACTTGTAAGTTGTCTAAATATTTTTTAAAGTTACATTGCATCTCTGACATGTATTTTTGAGCTACTCCACAACATTGGCTCAACATATAAAGAATTTGGCTACCCCACAAACATGCACATGCAACAAGGAAAGAAAAGGCCGACTAAGAAAGGAGGGGAAAACAGTGATACAATCTTACAGGGTCGAATCAACCTTGACATTTATGGTTTCATGATGTCTTGAATATGCTGTGAATGGCTTTTACCGGGTGGAATGAAAACTAGATCCTCCCAACCTGAGTTTTTTCCGCTTTTCTGAAATCCAAGAGTAAGAAAAATAGATTAACCAATGACGTGAAAAGTAAAAAATTTCTTATGGCTAATCTCAGAAGGGTGGTGAAGTCATTTGCAGGTTGGCCTTAACACTTACCTGCATTTTTGTCAATACATCTTCCAAACTCCCCACCTGTAAGTACCCCCCAAAAAAATTAAAAAATTTAATCAGTAAATGCAGGCAGCCAGTCACCCTATGTTCTTAAAGAGGATTCTTCACCCATACTTTAATGTAAACAATAGTGAAGGGTGTTTTGTTACCATTATGTGCTGAGAAACACCAGATCCTCCTCGTGATGCCCTTGACACGGTTAGCAATTCTTTCTCAATATCTTCCTGCGCCAACAAATAGCAATTCCAAATGGTACATGTTATAAATCAAGTTACATTCCAATCTTCATCAGGATACAGACAAGGATAGATAGAGGATTAGACATATTTACCTTTCTGAAGAATATGGGCAAGTAGCGCCTGTTTCTCTTTTTCACAACAAGGAGATCTGACTGCACACAAAGTCATGTAAGATTAATCTTTTGTTTTTAGAAGCAGGGGAAATTTTTAAAAAAATGATTTTACACAAAATGCACAGGTTTTGAGTCTACATGTATTGGCACTAATACATTTTCCAGTCCCTAATCAAAATACATAGAAGAATGTAAAAATAAAATAAAATGCTTCAGAATAGCTAATCTCAAGTATAAAAGAAGAAAACTACTCCTTGCATATATCTAGACTAGATTCTATGCAATTTAACAATCAATAAATGTATTGTTTTGATGTATTTCCTTAACAGTTTTGAATAAAAACCAATAGGAAAAATCAAAGCACATAAATGACTAGTCAATTGTCTGAAATGCCATCAAAGTGCATCCAATACTTTTCTGATGAGATGATTTCGCACTTCATTTTGAAAAGAAAAGGAAACACTGAATTAATAAGTGAATAACCGCACCTGAAAAACAGGAACTCCATCAAATCCGCTTGTTGTACTTTTAGCTTTTAGCTAGTTCACGAAGGAAAAAAAAAAAAGAAAAAAAAAGAGTCAGGTTACAGTGGATCAAAAGGATACAAGACAACAAATACATTTCAGCAGAGCTAAGCAATACTATCGAATGACACTGGTTTCTTTGTAAGGAAGCAGAAGGAAAGAGGAAACACTAAGCATGCAGTACTATGGTATTGCTGCAAGAATCAAAAGTGCAGCATAAGACATGTCAGCTAAAGCATCCAAAGCCATTTGGAAAAACCTTCAACTTCAATGTACTTAACTACCTCTAGCTCTGAGATTGTCAGCATTGATGTCAGATAGTTATGGATTGTTCATGTTTACCTAATACATGACGATGACTCTGACTTCTATCAGACTAGAAAACTGTGGCTTAAATGTTTTGGCAATTGAATTGAAATTCAACTAGGCCTACTGCCTACACTACCATTTCGGTAGCATAACTGGCACTTTCATTTCTCAAACTAATTAAACTCATTGGCAGGAACTTGCTAAAAGAAGAGCAAAGAACAAAATACCAACCTCTAAAGCATTCTTTAATTGAACAGGATCAGGCAAAAATCGAAATGCAATTCCTTCAACATTCAACATATACACCTGCAAAACCAAGCACCTTTATCCACTCGAAGGACACACTCCAAAGACCACAAAACTACACCAAATACAAAATTCGTAGTTGCAAGCTCCAAAAATAACACTTGATACAACTGAATATTCACCCAACTCCAATCCTAGTCTGAGGAAAAGTTGAAACCTATTCCATGCAAAACACTTCTTTCTCTATATTCCATTCCATAATTCTTATAATGCATCTTTTTTTCTTAACCAACCTATAACCAAATTCAATTATTACAGTAACCTTAAACCAAAAACAAGATTGAAAATCGCACCTGATCAAGGGTGATAGGAACGACCTTAACCTCGCCTTTAACTTCCCTCCTACGGGACCGCACCTGGAAAATTCACACAAATGATGAATAAATAAATGCAGACTAACTTCAACTTGGAGACTAGTGCTGAAAATTGAGATGAAAATAACCTGAGCGCGAAATGCCTCTGCGTCCTCTTTGCGGAAACAAAGCAAGCCAATGGATTTAGCGCTATTGGGATCGGAGATGAGCACGAACTCATTGTTTGCATTGCTGACGGTGTACACAGAGGTACCGAGCAGAGTTTTGGCGATGCGGTCGGAGCTCAAGGCGGAGCTGGGGCCGGGTTTTTGCGACACCGAAGCAAATGGGAGCGATGAATGCAACGGCTGCAAACGGCTTCCGGCTGATGGAGGTGGAACGGGGAAGCTGGCGGCTAATTTGGAGCCAAAACGCTTGGCTTCATCGAGGCGGGTAGAGAGGTCGGCTCCGAGACGGGCGCAGTGCTGGTGGACGAAGGCGGAGAGCGAGAGGAGAGGACTGGAAGAGGGACCCACAGAGGGTTTTGGAGACTCCATTGCACCGAAAGAAAGGAGACTGGAGAGGGAAGGCGGAGTCCACTGTCCACATGCTTTATCTTTGGGCTTTTAATGGGCCATCCTAAACTTGGGCCTATAATGTTGTGTCCATCACATAAGAAGTTAGATATTCATTCCAATCGGCCATACCAACTTGGGAGCCATTTTCATCAATTATCTACAGCCCAACTTAGGATCTATTTAGAAGTAATAGCAATCATTATATCGTGGACCCGGTCCAAAACGATGTCCTTTTAGTTAGGGCTGTCAAAGTGGGCCAAAGCCCGCGGGCTGGCCCGCACCCACCCCGCGGTGGGGCGGGTTAGGATCATGAAAAAATAGGCTCGCGAAAACGCGGGCCTAATGGGGCGGGCCAAAATTGACCCGCGGCCCGCGCGGGCTAACCCGTGCGGGCCGCGGGTTGGCCCGCGGGCTAAGTAGTAAAAAAAAATTTTATATAAATATATATATTCACAGTATGTACTGTGAAAATATATATATATTCACAGTACATACTGTGAATATATATATTCACATTGCACTGTGAATATATATATTCACAGTGGAATGTGAATATATATATTACAACATTGCACTGTGAATATATATATTCACAGTGGAATGTGAATATATATTCACAGTGGAATGTGAATATATATATTACAGTGTATTACTGTGAATATATATATATTCACAGTAATACACTGTGAATGTATATTAATTATAATTTTAAAAAAAAAAAAAGATGAAAAGCCCGCGGGCCGGCCCGCGGGGCCCGCGAACCCGCGCGGGGCGGGTTAGGGTTACACAAATTTTAGCCCGCGGGCCTAATGGGCCGGCCCGCAAAAGCCCGCCAGAAATTTGGCCCGCTGTGGGGCGGGCCTAACGAGGCGGGCCGACCCGCTTTGACAGTACTACTTTTAGTGTTAGCGAATGACTTCAGGAAATTCATTATCTATAATACACATAATCCTTATCTAGAATACACAGAATGTTTGCCTAGAGTACACCAAATATTGACATAAAATACACAGAACTCATCTCCTAACATTCGAATGCACAAACATATCACAACCTGTGTTAATAACATGAATATACAAAATACACATAATTCATCCTCCTAAACATTCGAATGCACAAACACATCACAACATGTGTTACTAACATGAATACACATTGCCTAGAATACACAGAATGATTATCTGGAATACACAAAACGATTACCTAGAATACACATAACTGATCTCCTAACATTTTGGTACGGGGTGCACAATATAAATTGCCAAGTTATACCATTGACTCGATTTACATGGTAAATGATAGGGAATATACCCCGAGTATACGGTCCTACGAGTACTATACGTATGGCGGGTGTATTGGGCCTATATAAGGGCCATAGCCCTTCAGTGAAAAAGGACTTTTTTGGCCTCTCTCCACTCTCTCTAAACAAATTATCCTCTATGTTCTCTCTACTTGTTCAAAGATCAATGAATAAAAGAGGAGGGATTAAGAACTAATGGATGGATTTTTCTACGTTGTCCAGATAATTTTCATATACAACAGTACAAGCGGAATTAATCTTTATCAGTAAATGTTTATAATTTACAGAGTAATTAAGTCCAAACATTCGCAAATCACGAGAAGAAAATTCAAATTTTTTGCAACGGAATAAGATTCTGAGAAATATAGATTGGGACTTGGGAGGTGGAGAAGACAGATACGGATGCATCCTTAGCTCTGAGAGTATCTTATCTTCTTTCAGCTAAGAACAAATTCTTTAACAGAAAACTGGTCGGTACCTTGACTGACCAGCAACCTTAACTTTTTGAAGATTATAAGAACAGAACGTATGTACCGGCAACTTCAACAATTAACCAAAACTAGATCGAAAAACATATATAATGACTGTGTGGCAAGCCAAAGGAGGGTCGTCGTTGTCAGACCCGCTAACGGAGGCGCAAGTTAAGGGTCTGTTACAGAGGTTCGACAGAGATGGGGATGGGAGGATAAGCAGGACAGAGCTGAAAGCTGCGTTCAAGCAGATGGGTTTCTGGTTCTGTAATCGAAAAGCTGGCTGCGCAATTCGCAAGGTTGATGATAATGGAGATGGAGTCATTTCTGGGGATGAACTGAATGAACTTGTCAAATATGCTCATTCCCGTTGGGGTTTTACTATTTCTTGATTACGCCCACGACCTAGGAATTGTCTGCTTTATCTGCATATATATGGAGCTTTTTATCCTAGTGTTACGTTTGAGATAGATACATCATACATTTAGCTATGAAAATATGTAATATAGGATGATCGAGTTAATTGTATGTGTAGCTTTCTCATCGCGTTTGATTGAGATGCAGAGAGCAAGGCAATATAATATAATAAAAAAAAATGGTTAACTTTAAATTTAATTTCTAAGATTGGTGAACAGTTAATTGTACGTGTAAAGTTGTGTTCAAAGTAACATGAGGTGGACACTCGACTCACACACTATGTCTTTATAGTGTATTTGGTTGGAAAGAAAGAATTAGAACGAAAATTACAATTCAGTGGTTAAAGAATAAAATCAATTTAAATTACACTATTAGGAGGAAGAAGCCATATAAAGATTAAAATGTTCTTGTATAATACTCTGTAATAATCAAGGACAAAAAGATAATCTTTTTTTCCTTTCCTTTCAAAATATGTTGAATTCTAATTCAGGGAGGGACCCGGATTCCCTCCAATGTTGCACCTCTTGGGTTTGAATAACTAAGCCAGATCTAATATGTCCATAATCAAATTTGAAATTTTATGATTACTTAAATTTTCAACCAGGGTTATAATATGATTTGACGAAAATCAAGGAGTAATTAATGTGTAAGTTCGAACCCAACTATCACTCCTCCACAACACCTATAGCATAGGCAGAATAGGTAGCAAAAGGAGTAGTGAATTGAAGGAGTGGTAAAAAATATAATGATTTTTGGGCAATTATTCCCGGTGAATATTCACTGTATAATTATTCTCATTATCATTTCATAGAAATGTTGACCATTGGAATCACGTCTTGAATTCTTTCACCTTTTCGTTTTCGTATAGTATTCTCCATTAACTTGTTGATGACTATTCTTGAAAAGTTGGGAGTTAGGTAACAGGAAAATTAAGTAGAAAAAAATAATGAAATAAAAATTAGATAGGGATGTCGATCTAAATGTACATCAGAATTATCTCAATATATCAAATGATTGTACTCTAATTTTGAGGATCATACCATTTTTATACTGAACACTTGGTGGATGAGATAATTATGTAATATGTTCGAACGCTAATGGATGTCATTACTTCTACACATTACAACTATATATATAATACTAATTAAATGTCAGACAACTCCAATCAAGTTGGTCAAACAACAATGATAATTACAATGTTATAAGTTTGACTCCTAGTCCTAGCTAAATAAACCACCTATTTGCATTCTTTGTTTAAGTTGGTGAAATTTATCACAACTAATACCTTATACTCGAGTAGTAATTATGAATTTTTATTTTTATTTTTTAGACCAGGAATGGAACATATTAGGAAACACTAGTCGCGCGCCAAATTGGAAATTGTGAATTTTCTTTAGTTACTTAAAGAAAAATTTAAATATTTACGATTAAACCCTTTTCAAACTTATACCAGATTCCCAACAATAATAATTGAAAAATGAATTAGGCAAAGGCATAAATTCTTGATCCCAACCTAGCTCCGATCCTATATAAAAGGAGCTCCGCATGCAATGTTGTCTGCACTACCAGTTACCTTAAATAGCGTATTGTACAGTACAGTAGCTAAAAACAAATTAATCAGTCCGACAAAATGTATTGGGTGCCGTGTTGCCCACCTGAAACTGAAACCAGCCTAAGCCTCACACTGTCCGAGGAGACACAAATAAAGGATGTCCTCAAACGCTACGACACCAACGGCGACGGCCGGCTGAGCAAGCAGGAGCTGAAGTTAGCCTTCCGCGGCATGGGAGTGCGCCTCCCCGGTTGGAGAGCCGGCAGAGCTCTCCGCCGTGCCGACGCCAACAACGACGGTTACATCACCGAACAAGAGATGCATGCGCTTGTCCAGTATGCCAACTCCAAGAAATGGGGCTTTAAGATCTATTAAAACCATGCATAGTCATGTATTAATATGCATATATATGTGTGTGTATATATATCTGCTTTTGAGTGATCGGAAATCTGAGTGTTTCCAGATAAGATAGATCCAAAACCCTTGCGCTATTATTTCAAAGAATGGGTTTTTGTGACCTTAAACTTCCTTTTCCATGCATGTGTAATAGTCAGCTTTGAGTTAAGTTGAGGTTCTGTATCCAAACACAACTTGGTAATATAAATATATGAAAACAGAATAATGTAAGTTAATCCTTGTAGAAATTTTACATGTTTAATTTTTTGGGTACAAGAATACTATTCCACTTATTTAGTCATATATTTTGAGGCATTAACTAGTAAATTTTAATCTTGATTTCTTTCCCAAATAATACCTGCCAGAACTAGTAAGCTAAACCCGTGCAGAAGGTAAATTTTAATTCTAGAATTAGAATATCTTGACCATTAACCAACTTTTGGATATAAATGCACATTTTTCTCTTGGGGTGTAAATATCACAATTTCAGTTATAATATAAACATTACAATTAATATTTATTTGCATTAGTAACAATATAATCAATTTTTACCCTAAATAGTACGTATCACAATTTCACATATAATAAGTATTACAATACATAACATAAGTAAGATTTATTTTTAATTCAAATTGGTATTTACAAGGGTACTAAAAAAAAGTTACAACTTACAAAGTGAGCCTCTATTGATGATTTGCATTTCTCTTTTGTTAAGCGTAACAGATTAGGTTGCCCATTTACCAGCTAGGGATCGGAGTCTAGTTCTTTGTCTGATCGTGTTGCTTGGTTTGATGTTCCTCATTTTATTGTAAGCTCTTGGTTTCGTGATAATGAAAGTTATTAGTTCCGTTTGTTAAAAGAACACACACATGAATAGGGTTTACTGTATACACACATGCATTTAGGTAATAGTTGCATGGATCCCTTATTATTATTATTATGAATTTATTATTATTATTATTATTGGAGATTGTGAGTGGATTTGTACCCCTCCTGTCTTTATTTTGGATGCCCTTAGGCGGATTTAACGTCTTAATGAAGCTCATTTGCTTTCACAAAACAGTGAGTCATCTACTTGAATTCTTGAAATTACTGATAATAACTTTTATTCGATTTGTTTGGTTTGAAAAATAAAATAAAATACATCAAAAGAAAGAAAGAAAAAAAGGAATTGAAAGAATATATGTTGATTGTTGAGTGTGGACCACATTTTGACTCAATAATTATTGAGTCTGTTGGTAACTACGAATCTCACCCCTGCCCACCGATGACTGGATAGAAAGCATGAAAGAAAGTAGAGGCATTAGATGCTAGTGTAACATCATTTTTAAACAGGTAAGAATTTGATCACTTATTTAAAATGATAACAGATATGTCATCAAACTATGTAACAGTTGGCTCATGGGATAGACTAAATCGAACAAAATATTAATAAGAATCGAACTCATAGCTTTTAAGTGTGAGAATGAACTATGTTACCGATAATAATGGTAGAAATGTCTAGTAAAGCAAAATTAAACAAATAATAATTGATAACAGTGGAAAAGACCTAAAACCCACCCCACTCTACCGATCTTCAATTCATCTAGGGGTGAGTCCATGGCTATAGGTCATAAGCCAGTCCTATACAATTAAAAACTGTACATATTAACAAACTATCCCACAAAAAGAAAAAGGAAATAAAAAAAAGTCACTATAATATATACAGATACAGTTAGTCTCATGTGAGACCCTTTTTACAAGTTTTGGTGTAATACTGAATATGCAATACCGGCCTTTTTCCGGGCAAATAAAAGGAAAACGGCATTTCTAAAACACAATTCCCGTTATCCCAATACCTTTCATTCACAATGCCCGGCAACTTAATCCACTCTGTACCTTCCTCGGCTAGATTTCTAGTCCACGTACCGTATTCCCCGCCTAGTAAGGGGACCGCCTTGATTTCCAAGAGTGTTGAAACTCGAGCACTCGCTTAACGTCGTCCATTGAGAGCAGGGGGAGGAAGTTTCCAGAAATTCCACGAATTGAAATCCTCCTGAAAACGAGAGATACATGTTTAGAGAATCGGGGACTAAAGGTCATTTCCTAATTTGGTATGGATAGGCCAATTCTGTAGCAGAATTGCAGAGCGGGAAACTAAAATGATAACCAGGTTCTACTCAGCTAAGGAGTGGATTTGAGGCGAGGCAAACAGGCTGATCACATCCTTTTCCAACTCGAATGATGTAAAAAACCAAACATGTATAATAGGAAGAAAGAAAAGGGACCGGACCTGCTCTGAGGAGGAAACAACGGGAAACATGCCATTCACGAGAGTACGAAGGGAAGTATATGATTTTGTGTTGGTAATATGCCGATTCACAACAATTTCACCCTGCATATTTTACATGTGATCACACAATAACCTCTAAGGTCCAAGACAGTGAAATTTCGCTAATTACCTTTGGGTTTATAATGAAAATCTTTCCCTTTGGGATTCCAACCTTGAGATAGCTAATCTCATCGCTGTCTCTGTTCCCAAAACCGGCATAAAACGGGTTTCTATCCGCAGGAAACAATGCTTTGATATCCTATAGAATTGGATAGAAAAAGAAACAGATGAATAATGCTCGTCAAGAAGATAGAAACATTTAACAGAACAACCTAATCAGTGCAAAATCGATTTTTTTAACACAAGAGCATTAACATGAAAAACCTCAAACAATTCATTTCATGCATGGCGTATATAAAGACCTTAAGGGATAAAATCAAATGAAAGAAGCAAATCGAGCAAGCAACCTCCAAGCAGGCGATTTTGAATTCATGTGGGACTCTTCTTACCACTGGAAAAGGAAAACGGTGAAGGATGTTAGTACTCCAGCAAATTACGTTACAAGGAACATCGAGTCAACAACAAAAACTAACTCTCGCATTTCAGGAAAACGTACTTCAATGAACAATTTGAATTAACGACTACAAATATTAGAATTATGAAAAAGAAAAAAAAAATGGAATGCTTGTAGTGCATAGGGTAATGGAAAACATAGTATTCGTAGAAGTACTCTCGAAAGGGAAGTGATAATAACTACTGACCTTCTCGAAATAAAGAAGGAAAAAGTCCGTCAGGGGATATGATAACAGGCCCTTGCGGCAATCCCTTTCCATCCTGCAACGAAAGATGACAATTTAACATTTAACTAAATTATATTTAGTTGAATAATAAATATTCGGGTAGAACATTAAATTTATCAAATTCACCTGCATAAGATTAATTAGGAATTGTCTTGTTACATAGGCCTGGGAAATTGAACGAGCACTTAGGAAAAGCAATTGGAACCCATTCTCCTGTACCATAATAAGAAAAACAGCACCAAGCATAGTATCAGAGATAGGATGTACACATTTGGAAACTTTAACTGGTTGACCACGAAAAGGTACTCGTACAAATGAATGAAGTTGGCAGTAACGTTCAAACTTAAGCAGAACACGTGACAAATCTAAACATAAAAATAAAAATAAAAATAAAAAAAACGAAAATAATTCAACAGACCTTAATAGCTGAAAAGAGATGTGCGACACCTGTCTGTGACCAATCTACCCCGACCAAAGGCATGAATTGTCCTAGAACATCAGATCTGGTAATTGTCCCATCCACATCAGATATCACAATGCGCGTGTCCCATTTCCACAAATAAATTTGTGCATCGACCTGCAAAGTATGCCTTAAAAAAGTTAAAAGGCATGGACTTACAGATATTTTGTATAAATACAGAGAGCCATCATTCATCAACATGAAAAATAAATATGGCCAAAAAAGGACCTGTTGCTTCCCAAGCATAGGAGTTGAGAATGTGAATATAACTACATTCTTCCCCTCTTTCAGATTCAAAGATGCTAGTTGTTCAGAAGTTGGAGTGAGTGCCCTTACTTTCTTCTTAGTGACTTTAACTTTACACACATCTTCTTCCATGCTGTCACTGGAGACTTTTAGAGGGGTTTTGGCTTCTGTATTTCTATTGTCATTCGGATTCGTGCTTCTTGATCTCTTGATAGGAAAAGACAAAGTTCTATGGCTTCCATCATTGGCGTCGATTGGTGGAGACTTATTCCCTGCAACAGTTTCAGATTATTAATAACTGCAAGCTTAATATTTTAACTTCTTTTAGAATAAAATCCATCAATTTCTCGTGAAAAAACAAAGTCATATCGTAAGTCTTGTGAGAAAATGAAAAGTTTCTGGATTAATGGCAACATTGAGATATATGGAAACAATTTGTTTGCCAATTTAGAAGGGGCAAAAGATGATAAATGGTACATGAGTGCAGTCACTTTACCGGTTTCTGCCTCAACAGGCTTAGCATTCAGCTCCTGTATGACCATAGCGTCTTCACATCCCTGTGATATCTTGGTTGGATGCTGATCATTCTGTCCACCGGGCACAATACTATCATGAGACCACATAATTGGTAAAGATTTGGCCAACCTTGGAACTTCATCAGGTTGAGCTCTCGAAGTGGCTGAAATACAAGCATCGCTTGCTACAGATTTCAACTTGATTCGATCGGCAACAAATGGTGGATTGCCTTGGACATATTCGTCTGAAGAAGAAATGAACTCATTGCTTGGAATAAAAGATTCAATCACTCCTTCAGAGCTACCTGAAGCCAGACGGTGGGATACTTCTTTCTCATTCGAATCTGAAGCGGCAAGAACGGTGTGTTTGATGTTGCTGGAACTTAAATCATCAAGTTCACCAAAGATGAGCTGCTCCGCCTCCAAGATTTCTGATGTTGATGTACTATGCGAGACACTTCCCACATCTGGTTCACAAGGATCTAGAAGCTCACTACTTTTATGCTCTACAATTATTTTCTCAACTAATGCTTCGGAATATGAGGCGTTCGAACTCGATACAGTAATAGTACTATGTGGTTCTACTTCCTCGGAAGAACTATCTAAAGGATGGAGATAGATTTGTTGAGAATGTGTTTCGGTGACTAAGCCATCCATGATACTATTTGAAGTAGTCACTGCAGTTTGGGGACTCTCTTCGCCATTCAAAAATGGTGAATTATTTGAATTAATTACAGAATTTTTATCCCCATTAATGTCACCTGCAGTAACACACTCTGATACAGAAGAGCATAAGTAAATACCCGTTTCTTCAACGACCTTCCTTTGCTTCTCACTACCATTTTCATGATCAACTGAGCCATTTTCTTTCCCACTATCCAAATAATCCGTTGTACAATCTACTTTATCATCAATTGGCAAGTTCTGATTTGCATTACTCTTGTTCGATACATCTTGAGAAGAAATTTTTAACACTTGACGCCTGGGAGAGCGAAGATTGGTAGACCATTTAACCTCCAAAAGATCAGCTGCAATTTCGGCACGTTCCAAAGAGTCCACCCTAACAACGCTCGCACCCCTTTCTTTGATCGATTTCTTGCCAAAAACATACCCCAAAATCCCTGAGCGCCGCGAATTTTTCCTAACCACAACACTCCCATCGCCCACGCCAGCCTTGCCAGCTGAAACAGATTCAATACCATCAAAAGATTCAAAACTGCAACTTTTCGTCTTCATCGGCTGCCTGCAATTGGACTGGCCATCTGTATCCTCACCTGAAGATGGAGCAGAAGATTGATTATCCCCCTCTTCAACATCCACCTCATTTAGAAACCACGCTTGACCATCGTTCCCCAAATACATATGGAAATCCATTTCCACACCATTCACACATATATTAACTACTTTCTCTTTCGTCTTCATAACCCCCTGAAATTTCCCAAACCTAACATACCAAGGAGAGGACTTGAAGCTCCCATCTGGCTGCTCCACCACAATGATATCTACAGCGCCACCAAACGGGTGGAAAGGTGTTGAAACACTATATACGCCTCTAGAAATATAGCTGCCTAATCTTCCTACAGCATTCATCTTCCCCAATCTCCCAGGTCACACAATCTCAATATATCATCAAAATATCCACAACCCCAATTCCCCAATTCATCAAGTTTGCATCTTTATACCTCAACCCACTACATCTCAACCATTTCTTAACTTAAACTTCGCTATTTTTTACACCCATGGAATTCAAAACCTCAGCAGAGATAATATTAGGGAAAAGAATAAATCAAATGCAAACAGTAATAGAACAAATTTAATTTAAGAAATACCCAGATGATCAGACCGGGAAAGGAAGACCTCCTCAATCTACTCCCAAAAGCTGAAAAAGAAAGGCAGCAACTTTCGTAAAGAATCCAAAAGGAGGGAAGAAAGAAGAACTACTGAAATTATTAACCGCCATGACTTGATAGTTCAGACATTGAATAAGCAGTAAGCGACGTGGCATATTCCATTTTAGCTTATTCGAATGTACCTCTCCAATTATCCTTTATAACAACTTGACTCCATTGCGACAGCACCATCTTCTTTTATGTTTAATTATTTCAAAGTACATTATATAATTATATTATATGAAGATTTATACGCTATCATACTGCATTAGAATCAAGATAATATAGTTAATTATGAAAGAACTCTAACCAAGTTTTTCACTATTAATTTAATAATCATAATATTATAAGTTCAATCAATTCTCAATAAGAGCAATTTATTGATCTTCTTGTGACAAGTCTAGGTCTTCTTAGTTTGAATGGATCAACTACCAAATGTACCCCATTGATTAGTGTCTAGTGAGTTAGTGACGGAAGCTTTGCGGATTTTCTCGTTGCCCAATAATAATAATAATAATAATAATAATAACAATAATAAAAAGTTAGTTTCACCAGAGTTTCATTGTCTTTGTTGACAATTTTAAATTTAATTTCAGATTATTGTTTTTGTCATTTAACATTTCAAACTATTATTTTTTGACACTTTTAGTTATTCTCACGACTTTTCCTATTTTTAGTAAAGATATTTTTATCTTTTTTATTTTTCTTATATATATTTTTTAGTTTCAACTGATCTAATTTGTTTAGGACTTTAGGCAACCTCTAATTTTTAATAAAGTTTTAACTAATTAAATTGGTTGAAACTAAAAAATAACAAAAGAAAATTATGAAGAGAGTACTAAATTATGAAATTGACTAAAAATGTCTAATATTGGGCTGGGCAGCAATCTAGGCTGGCCCGATAACGTAGCTTTCGACCCGTTATTTGCGGGTTGGGCCGGTTTTGGGTCGGGTGTAAAGTTTTCACCCAATCCAGAACCTTTGTTAATGGTTAAAAGGTATAATCTTGGTTACGGGTTACCTTTTCCACATTGCTGAAGTCGACGTCGAGGAGTTAGCGGCAAACGACGAAGATCGAGGAGCCGACGGCGAGGATTTCTGTGAATCTCCTAAAGGTATGCATGGTCTTTTTCCTTGATCTACCAATTGGAATTTTCACGAGCTGCGGAATTGCGGGGCGTAGTAACTAGTAGAAAGAGAAGCGACACTAGAGACTATCAGAAATTTGAGGGAGAGAGGAAAGGGAGAAGCAATGGGAAGTAACCAACCGGCGGCACAAATTCCGACGAGCTTCGGCCACGAACTTAGGGCTTGCCTCCGCTGCCGGCTCGTCAAAACCTATGACCAGGTTCGCCTTTTCCGTCTCTGTAACTGTTAATTTCCTTTCTTATATAACTGTACAAGACGATTGAAGTAAGACAGAGCTAAGGGAAGTGAAATCCTTTGCTATTATTGTTGATGTCGTGGGTTTGATGTTCCTTGTTGTTTATTGATATTGACGAAATTGCAGTTCAGAGAGTCTGGATGTGAGAACTGTCCCTTCTTTAAGATGGACGAAGATAATGAGCGTGTTGTTGATTGCACTACGCCTAATTTCACTGGGTATCTTTCAAATACTACATTGTTATTTGTATCTTACTTTATTAACCATTGTTTTCCCTATAGGCTTAATTCCATATGGTGCGTTGATGCTATACTCTTTTGCAGGATTATCTCAGTCATGGATCCAAGTAGGAGCTGGGCTGCTCGCTGGCTTCGAATAGGTATCTACTAGCATCCTCAATTAGTCAATTCTACTTATAGAAGCATTATTTTGGGAATTTTTTAAAATTTTTGCTGCTTAAGGTATTTTAGTATGGACTAATTTGAGACATAGGAGCAAGTTGTAAATTTTCACATTTTTTAGAGCTTGGAAATGTTTTGCATTTTTCTTTTTGTTGAATTAATCAATGGAATGAATCTTTCTTGATCAAATAATCAACGTAGGACAAATGGAAATTAGAGACCATGGAAGTGTTACCGTTGAACTATAGTTGCCTATAATCTATAGATGCATGCAATAACTTGTCTGGGTGGGGGTTTCTGGGAAATTCTGTCTGGGTTTTCAGTAGATGAATTGCAATTCTTAAAGTTATCATGGTTCAGTAAAATGCAATGCATGTCATAAGCTTTGTGCTAACCTTACTAGGTTGAGGATAGCATCCAAATTAAGAGTTTTGGAACTTGTTTACTGCATCCAAATCTGAGCTTCTTTTTCTTGGAAGACTGGGCATTTTGTTGAGTTAATTAGTAATTGTTTCAACTCTACAGGACGTTTTGTCCCTGGCTGTTACACCCTTGCAGTTTCAGAGGCACTTCCCGAAGATCTGCAGGTATAGTACGACAAACAGTTTTTTCGTGCAACCTGTTCTTAGTGTCGTAGTAGAATGTGCTTTATTTCAATATATTCTGTTTTGACTGTCAATTTAAGATTTCTTTTGGGGATATGCCTAGGTATCCATTACTTGAAAAACATTGATTAGTTGAAAGTTGTTTGTCATAACTTTCTCCTTAATTGGTAGAATTTTGATATCATTTAAGGTTTCTTTGTATTAGAATAGATGGTATGCTTGGGCCATTTTGGTTTCCTGTCCTCTGCCATTTTATGTTATATAAGTGATCTGTTACCAGCAGAGAAAATACTTTCCTTTGGATGTTGAATATTCATGTTGCATCTATTGAAAATTTGGTTTTTAATAAAACAAATGGTAATAGCAATGTGTTAATACAGTTACCATTGTCACTTCCATTATCTATATGAACTAGTAGTTTGGTCTAACGACACTGTTCTTAAATCTCTAAGGTATTATAGTTTATCTCAAAGGCTCAGACTTCAGACATATAATTGAAATATACACAACCTTATGAAAACTTTAGTTAGTACTTAGTAGACATCTTTTGACAATACTCAAATTCTTTTCTGATTTTGCAGAATCTCTGTGAAGATGAGCGCGTGCCATATGTTCCTCCAAAACGCATTTAAGATAGCCAGCCAAACATTGTCTAACCCATCAAGGATTTTCCCGAGCACATAACAGTGTTGTCTGCTAGTACGTAGTAGTTGAAGGCTGTCAAAATGTGTATTCCTGTTTATTCTCGCTGTGCCCTTGACATTTTCCGGTGTACTTCAACCAAACTGTGAACATGAAATCCTGTAGTTTTCCCCTCCAATCAAGATCGATAATGGATCTGGGCAATTCCCTGTGTTCTGTTTACAATTATTCAGAAATGTTTGTATTATCTGTTATGGCTGACTGCTAACTGTGCTCCATTGCCAACTTGTGTTTTGTCTTCTTCACCACCTTTATGAGTCTTGGTGTGAACATTGCCTTGCACTTCATTACTTAATTAGTGAGTCTAATCATAGACTTGATGACTTGTCCCTGTCTTCCATATCGGTCACTGATGAGAATTTAAGCTAGCTTTTGTAGTGTAATTAGGATCTGAATTTGTGGTTTCTTGTGGGATGAGGCAAGAAACTATTACCACATGGAATAATGAAGAAAACAAGAATTGTTTCTTGATAAGATGAAAAAAAACATCTTTTTGAAGAAGCAGCAGAAATTGAAATATATTCACTTAGGGAAAGCACTAAGCACAGTAATTAGTGCTTAATCATGAGAATATCTTTCTCGAGCCCGTTAATCATCTCTTTATCTTCTGTTTTTTTCTTGGGAAGTAGAGATGTAATCAAAGGCAGGCATGCATGCATGAGGATAGATTTCAATTCTCATCTTTTTGGGTATTAAAGGAATAACGCAATCACAAAAGCGATCCTCTAAAGTGAAACAAGGGGGGGTAAAAGTGTTGTTAATGATGTTGCTAATGACAACTTAACTTGCATTTGGTGGGATTAGCCTATCCCATGTGTTCTTGGGTCAAAAAGCCTTTGGGATGTGAAGCTGCATCAAGTACCACTCATCCACATTAATTATTGTTGTACTTGACAAAACCACCAAATTCCATTCCCATCAATTTTCAACATCCACACTACAAAATGGTTTTTTATATATACTTGCATTGGATCTACCTACCTTATAAGGCTAATTAAAATCTGCAACCTTTCCAAGCACCTTATACTCAGATGACATGCAGTAATTTTTTCATATGGGAGGTCATGAGATCGAGTCTCAGACAAACTCTACAAGGTTTTAATTTTGACTCTCTATTGAAACTGTGTATTGATCTTCTTGATTTGAGTCGATCAGTTATGAGCAGTTTTACCTACTTGAGATCTTTTGTCAGACAAAAGTTACAAGACTAATTTTACTTAGAATGTTATGATTGAAAGCAATGTACACATTTGATGTTAATCAGTAGTGTAGACTTTCGCACATACCGAAGATGTGCATGAACTCATTGAGAGCAACCCCTTTCAAATTCTTTGAATGATGTTCCATTAATGTGCAAGATCTATATAGTACGTGGTTTTTGAAAATGGTCCCCATCCTAATTTATTGGTCCAGTCTCACATTCGCGGCCACACTACCTATATGTCATTGTTACATAAATAGTAGTGATTGAAAAAAAAGTGAGAGCACAACAGACACAAGAAAAGTTGTACATGTGCCTTACCATGAATTCTTGCTATCATTAAATCCAAAACATTATACTCATTCAAAATTTTATGGCAATGTATGAGTACAATGATTAATTCAAGATAGAATCCACTAATTTATACTTAACTAATGTATATAAAAAACTGTGATACATATCATTCTAACTATGTTATCACCGTGTAGCTAATATATGTAAAGAACTATAACACCTATCATTCAAATTTCATTATCACCACGCAGTCACGCACTACAAGAAAATAATAAAATGCTAATAGATTTAATCATGGATTAAATAGTTGAAATTTCAGTGTTTTACCAACGAAAATCCATTGGTAAATTAAATACATACGAATTTCAGTAATTTACCAAAAATAATAATTTATGTTGATAAATTAATTTTTTCTTAAAGTGACGTAGCTAATGTATGTAAAGAATTGTAACACGCGTCATTCAAACTCTATTATCATCATGTAGCTAATGTTGTATGTAAAAAACTGCGACGCACATATCATTCAAACTCCATTGACACCCGGCACTATAAAAACAATAAAATACCAACAGATTTAACAAGTGATTAAATTGCTACAGTTTAAATACCTATGGATTTCAATGTTTTACCAATGAAAATCTGTTGGTAAATTAAATACAAATGAATTTTCTATTGGTAAATTTAATTTTTCTTACCGTCGTAGCTAATGTATGTAAAGAATTGTGACATCTATCATTAAAACCTGGTTATCACCATGCAAAGAATGCATGTAAAGAAATGTGACACATCATTCGAGCTCTATTACCACCATGTAGCTAATGCATATAAAGAATTATAAGATATATCATTGAAATTCTTTTATTGAAATATAAAGAACTGTGGCACATATCATTCAATCTTTGTTATTGCCATATGACTAAGTAATGTATTTAAATAACTGTAACATATGTCATTCAGGCTCCATTATAACTTTAAATTGTGATGCAGTGCTTTATTAGATGTTTTCAAGGCCCCATACTCAATTTGAGGCATAATAAAACAAAGTATAATTCAATACTTTAAAATATCATCCAAGACATTCAACTATTCAAAGAAACTACACTTATTAATGATTATCCTCCACCATGCACCATCCATATATCCAAACTCATCATTGTAAATACATACATATGTGTAGTTTCCATCAATATGTGACACAACAAGACTAATTATTGCTAATAAAATGCAATAACCCATCCAATAGTAAAATGGTATGTAGGGGCAATCCCAGATTCCCAGTCAAGCTATTGGCCTAATAATCTCAGTTTTAACTTCGACTCCCTCCCTGATTTAAGGCTGTCAACTATGGACAATTTAGACTGATTTACTTGACTACTGGCTGCTGATTTCCCCATCACCCAAAAAAAATAGTAAAATGGTAATTTAAAAAAAAAGAAGAGAAAATTAAATTAAAAAGAAGTTTGGGATATGCTTAATCTTGACATTTGAGTTTATCTTCCACTTGAATGGATTTCTTGCAGTGAGCAATGGCAGCTTGAATGGCGGCCTGCAACTCTTCCATGGTGCTGTCGCTTGAAGAAGTAGGGGAAGTTGCGGGCGGTACGAGGAGGCCACTGTTGGTCGGAGATGTTCTCATGGATGCCGGCGCTGAATATTCCCCTCTTTTGCCTCGAATATCTTTCTTGCCCCGGAGGTTTAAGTGGCCGGAATATGAATAAGCTTGCCGGTCGAACTGAAGATTCCCTCTTCTGCTTTGCCGGAAGGATAAGAGTGGTCTCACCATTCTCATGTACCTCTTAACAACCTGAGTTATGTCAAATTTTAGCTTCCTCCCATGTTTTTCCTTCTCTTCTTCCTTGTCTCTTACCTCGTACCCTTTTCTCCATTTGGGCAGCCAGAACAAGGAGAACGACCTGCTGGATTTCGGTTTCTCCTCGGTTCTTTGATTGTTAATGTTGTTTTGATGATGATCGTGGTTGTTTGTTTGGGTGTCGGGGTTTTGTTGTGAGGTTTGGTCTTCTAGTAATTCTTTTATGGGGAGGGTGAAGCTTTCCAGGGAATTGGTGGAGGAGCGAGGGGAGATGGGGGGGTGGGAGAGGAGGTGGAGGGGGAGGAGGTGGCCGTGGAAGAATATTTCGTCGGCCGGAGTTAAGTCGACGGCGAACGGCGCCGGCGCCGGCGGAGATTTCGTTCTGTCCGGGGCTTTTGCAGACGGTTGGTGGAGCGAAATGGTGAAGGAAAATTCGTGCGACGGAGATGACGACGCTGACGGCGGTGACGCGGCGGCGGCGGCATTGCCGGATGTTTGCTCTTCCGCCGGCGCCGCCGCCTTTACTTTGTCGTCTCTGATCTCCTGATGATGCTTCTTGTCCATGACTCAATGATAATATACGGTATGGGTTTTTCTCGGATTTTCTCAGATTCTCTTTCTCTTTCAGTGAATTTTTCCTTTGGAAAACAAAATTTAAGGGAAAAACTGAGGGGGCAGATGCAGAGATAATAAGGATATGAGAAGAGAGGAAAAGGGGGATGGCTGCCAACCTAAAATGTCTTAATAAGCAATATGCAACCTGTTTGCCAGTTATACTTGTGTGGATGAATGGACTCACAAACTCAAGAAAAAAGAAAGAGGCATGTGGTGGACAAGTGGTATGTTGACCAGACTTAGATATCCTTGATTCGCTTTTTTTCGGTTAGCTCTCAGCAAAACAAAGTTATCAACTTTCTTTTAGATTAGTCGACCAGGAACAAATCATCTTTTTTCGGTGAAGCGAAACAAAATTATCAACTTTTTTTTTTTCTTTCTGTAAATTAGTTAACCAGTTGAGCTATACTGAATACGTTATTTCAGCTTATATATATTTGTCTCTTTTATGAATGTCTTGATGAGGACTGTGGAAGTGGATCCCCTTTGAATGAATAGCAAAGGATACTGATCTGGCAGTACAGAATCTAAAGATATGTGGTACCAAAATCTACCCTGCAGGCTAAGTAAACTTTGTGAAAGTATATATATATATATATATATATATATATATATATATATATACAAGTACTGTTTTTGTTTACTTGCAGTAGTTCATTTTTGTAAAATGATTCCTCCATACGGATAGGAAGTATTTGTACTGTA
Source organism: Ipomoea trifida (assembly GCA_003576665.1). Lineage (NCBI taxonomy): Eukaryota > Viridiplantae > Streptophyta > Magnoliopsida > Solanales > Convolvulaceae > Ipomoea > Ipomoea trifida. The sequence continues at coordinate 30,887,724 of CP025644.1, forward strand.
AAAGGGCAAGGTCAATAAGTCATGCTCAAATTCACATAAAATTGTCCTACACCTATCTCAAGAAGAATCTTTGATTACACAATTAGGACATTTGACATAAGATTATGTGGTTCTTTTGTCTTGTCCCCTTTTGCACCTATCACTTTGGGTATAGTATTTAATTAAACTCCACATTATAACCTACATTCACGTGATCGAGTTGACATTTGAATCACTGTCTCGATATTAATAACAACATAGTTGTTTCTCAACTTTTAGGTAATATTTATCCGGTTATTTCTTCTGAGAGCTTACTAATAGAGAATTTTCTCCGGGGTAGGTAAGCTTGTACCTACTACATACCTGCTCGGTATCCAGTCAAGTTACCGAAAGAAATTATTCCCGACCGTAACAGATTAATCGGCCTTAGAGCTAACCGAACCGACCTAAGCTGGCGGTACAAGCAAAGGCTTAGCAGCCAATAGTTTTCGCCAGCCTAAAACATCAACCCCAACCATCTTAGATTGGAGCGAGCTATCCGGCCTTCTCCACTTAAAAAGTTAAGCCTTTTTCCCTTTGTTCAACCCATTTGACCTATGGTCACTTTTCTCAATTCAAGCTCAACAGCTTAGACCAACAAGCATACGATTAAAGGGTTCACATACGATCTGACCTTATTATTCATACGTATTTGCGGGAGCCGGTAGTATTTACCACCACATCAAGAACAATATGGAGAAGTTACAAGACAAAATGGTTTGGTTAAGAACTTAAGATGCTCGACCCGTGAGGGGATTTATTCCTCCCTACAAAACGAATTAGGTAGCATAGTTACTTCAAATAGATACGACTGGATATTGGTGTTGGTAACTATAATAATGAGTATAAAAATGCAAATAATTCATTGATCACAGCTTGCAGAATATCATATCCCCACCATACATGCATGATGGCTCTGCGAGGACAAAAGAGAATTGGGTACACTGAATGGGATGGATAGGGATCTAGATGGAGCTAAACCCTGTATAAACCTTAGGGACAGGAAGAATATATGAGCTTCAAGTTCGACATTTTAAAGATTTTGGTGAGACAGTAGCTTTGCCACTGAGACGAAGAGAACAAACAGAAAGGGAGAATGTAAGGGGGGACTACCTGGCTGCTATATTGATCCAGTTTAATTATTGATTTAGTAACTATAAGGTTATCAGTTCGACTTTTAACAGTTTGAGCTAGTCAGTTATGGAACAACAACCTAAACTGGTTCACTTCATTGTGGTCATTTGTCAACCAGAATGACAAAATCAGATTTATCCAGTACATACTCTCGAGCAGTGACTTTGTGTTTTTCAATATGTTGTTTTAGTACATGCATTTTACAGTTTGGTAAGATGGTGGGGCCACACACCCGTGTACAAGGTGGTCCAAAGAACAGAGAAATTTTGTTTACGTAGTCAAGGTCAGCATCTTACATCTCAATCATGGAGGTATTAATTATTTTTATTTTGGTGGACAGTGGACAGCCTCATTTTCTCCACTCAAAATCCAATATATGTTTTGTATAAAGATAAGAGAGATGGAGGGGAGGAAGGAGGGGAAGATTTGCCCAATTCCCAGCTTTTCTTTTTTCTTGTTTGTCCTGTACCATGTTGCTTGTTGGCTTTCTTGCCTCTCCATCCTATGAATGATTATTCCTTTGCGTGTTTAAACTCAAGTGAAAGAAAGAGGTTTGACCGTTCACAGGTCCCGAAAGAGACCTGATCAGACTCGACTAGATTAGTTTTATCTTGTGAAAAGCAAATATCAGACCTGATCAGACTCGACTAGATTAGTTTTATCCGGTGAAAAGCATGTGTCAGTAGAATATGAAAGCAGTGGCAGAAAGCAGAAAAGAGGGGGGATTTCCCACCAAGGATTTTTGCTGTATGACTGTGAAGCATTTGTTTCTATACCATGTTTATGTCCCCACACCTCAATCCCCACAAACCCACAAACAAAGACTTGGAAACTGACATGGCTTTTTGGGTTATCTGCCATGGCTTTTAATCAATCAATGAAGCTCAAGTTCACACAAAGATGGAAGTATTTACAAGACAGCAATCAATCAATCAGACTGGTAGGTATTTCATAGAGATACAGAGACCATTGTCTGTCTGCCTTTGGCAGAAAGGAACTCTCAGTTGTGGATTCAATCTTTTCTTGTTCTGTTCTTTTTTCAAGCCTGGGAATGAAGGAACAAATCAATGATACAAGAACGAATACAATAATCGCGATGATCGGCTAGTTTCTCCCCATCGGATGAGTGGGAAAAAAAAATTGAAAAAAAAAATCCTAAAACAGCTTCCTAGATAACTGAAATATGTTTCACTCACTCACTCACTATTAACCCTACACGAATACTATTGATGCTGCTGGTTTGTGATGTAATTACCTCTCTTGTTTCTTGCTATGCAGTATTCTCCACGACCATGAGGCTTCGAATGGAGAATAGGAAGAACTCCACGAGAGAAACAATTGTTAGAATGCGGCCCAGCTATGTACTACATAAACACTGCTTCTTTTGACCTAAAGGAGACATAAACAAAGGTGATGTTTGTATCTCGGGTATGTCACAAGAAGCATCGACACTCGTTCCTTCACTGAAGAGGGTAGGGAATTTGGTCAGTGCGTGAAGTCGACCTTCCCCAATTACAATAAGCCATGAATCAATTGTTAGTGACTGATCGTGTGAATAGTTTGTATGCGAGGATAACTAGTCGCTTCCACTACTGTATCTGCCATCTGGAAATGGTCCAAGAATGCAAGCAATGAGTTTTGTGGTGTATAAGGGAAGGAAAGAGAGAGAGAGAGAGAGAGAGAGAGAGAGGTCTCACCTCCATAAAGTCGTTTCCCTTCCATGGCTTCTCTCTTCTCTTGGCAGCTCGAGCAAAGAAAAGGGCCATCCCATGGCCGTGGCTTTCTTGAATCTGCTGATCCAGCATGAACCGAAATACCTTCTCCAGGTTTTATCTCCACTTGACACACAGCACACACGAACAACTTAAACATATTACAAATTGGGTACCTCGTATCCAACCTGTAATCCATGAAAACATAGAAAACGAATAAATTCTCTGCCCGAGTCCCATTTGAGGTTAGATGCACAATCTGAGAGTCTCTCTTTACACTGGATGCATAAGTAAACTTAAGAACATTGCGTTCACACCTTTCTGCAAGTGACGCTGATCCTTCCTCAAATAGTTCCTCGACCCCATCTGATTCGCAATAATCTTTCTCTGCATTGGAAGAAGATTCAGAAATCTTTTTGCGAAACATAGCCTTAAATACTCCTTTTCCCGTCTTTTTGTGCTGTGGCCGGGGAGGGGTTGGCTTCTCTGGAGGTTGTATATCAATCACAATGCATGTTGTGTCATCTCGGAGACCTTTTGGTTGTATGGCTTCCTTCAAAATTGGAGGAACGGGCACAAGTTAAACACTAAGCAAATTTATCAAGTAAACAGTCAAACAGTCGAAGATAAACATACTTTAACAATTTGTGAAGCTGCAGCATCTGGTTGCATTCCCCGGCAACATTCAAAAGCTGTTTCTGCAGTTACTGCATCCCAGACACCATCACTCGCTATAATAAGCCTGCCACCAGCTGAGGAAAGCTGCAGACATAATAATTTTAAAAAAAAAAAAAAAAATCAGTACAAATAGCATTCTTGAAGGTGAAAGGTGAAAACACGTATGATTCACTTATTCGAGCAACAAATAGAAAACAAACCTTTACTTGCTTTACATATGGGACGGGAACTATGTACTCGCCAACATCCATATCTCCGATGGATCTTGAGAGGCATAACCCACCAGGCCAACACCTCAAAGGACCAATCTGAAATGAAAGCAATTAGCAAATGCTGGTAAGACCCGTGCACAACAACTCAACAAGTACTCTCACCTCCTCTTGAAACACAAGGTGGGGAAAGAAAGGACGGGTGGGGGTTTGTAATTGCTAAAATAGACTAAAACAATTAGACAAAATTGGAGGGAGTTGGAGAGCGAGTTATTAATTTGGAGTAGGAAATATACCTCTGTTCCACCACCAGTGTTAAGCCGGCCAACCTCTCCACCACTTGCTGTAATGCGTTTCCTCCTATTTAATTAAAGATATGGAATTAAAACAATATTCTATGAGCGGAAGCAATATTATGCATCAGATAGGATGACATTTCTTACTCCTCTACATTGCATTCAAGCCGGTGATCTGCTGATAGATAATATATTTCCCCTTCGGCAGATTCAAGAACACATCGAGAATCACCAACTGAGGCAACTGTTACAACCCATCCCTCAATTATAACAAATGTGACTGTTGTGCCAGAAGTTTGCACTGAAATATAGCACAATAATATATAAGAATTAGTATGGACACTATTACAGAAACTGTGTAGTTCAGACAAATTTATTTTATGCAGGTAAGCTTTCAACAGATAACAGTAGCCAACAATATTTGATACTACAATTGCTAAGTTAATTTGTCCACTTGGCACAAGCTCAATATTTCCATTTCTATTCTTATTAAACCAAAGTATATGTCAGGGTTACATCATCCCTACGTTCCCAATAGGAAGTATATTAGGTCAAATTAGACAAGAAATCGACAATAGTAAAGAGTGAAGTAGGTCATTAGCTACCATCAAATGCATTTTGTGATGTATCTACTCCAAGTGCTGAACACACAAGTATACTTTCCGGCATCTTATTTTTCGTAGAATGCTTACTACTTAAAGCTTTGTCGTTTTATTGGTGTTTCTATTATTTGTTGATTCATTTAGAAGATTCTCAGGTGGCTCAGAACAGTAGTCCTTAAGCATGACAAGTTCAATGGAAACCAGTCCTCTCTACCAGAACGCCTAAAACCATGACGGCTAGTTTTACATATGCAACTACAATGTTAATGCAATAGACCTAACCTATTACCTCTGTCTTGGAAATCTTTATCTGTTTTCACAAACCCAGCAACTAAAGCCCTTGGCAAAGCAGAAACCCATTCATCTCTGTTGAGGTCTGGTGGAATTGCACTCAAAATGTTATTCAAGAGTTGTTCTTTGGAGTATATAGCAGCTGCAGACCCGTTATGCCCATCAAACAACTGCAATAGTTGTGAAAAAAACATATCCAGCATGAATTAGCATTTCAAACAACTGCAATAGTTGTGTGTGTGTGTGTGTGTGTTATGTGCTTAAGAAGAAACTTTTAATAAGATGGATTTGTGCAAAGCTAAGGAAAACTTGGCAAGTACAGATTTTTTTTAAAACTGCAGAATTTCCTTTCACAAAAGGATAGAATTCACAGGAAAAAGAAAACCCTGAAAGAACTACAGCTCAAAATCCAAAGATGAGCTGTTAAGCCTAATATATGAATTCCAAATGCATCCAAAAAAGCAATAAATAAGAAATAATTTTATTAAAAAAATGATTAATCACAGCACCAACTCTGATCAACAATAGCTAGGTTTGTAGAATTGTAGGTCGTGTGTATAACATGCATTGACTCCTGTTGAAAAAGGAATAACAAATTTTGTCCTTATTTCCTTCCCATTTTGGGGTGGAAAATCTTTGATAGGATGGGGGGAATATTTTCTCCCCCACTTTCCTCCCATTTTCTTTCCACTCCATAACTCCATTTGCATCTTATCCAAACAACATAACTTGAAAACTATCACCCCATTTTCTAGCTCCCAATCAGATCAGGTAAAATTCAAGGTCCTACTCCGTCATTCTCATGGTCTAATTGCAGGAGAATCCATAAGAATGAAAATTTTTATTTGGCCTACACTATACCCTGCAGCCTAACATATCAGCATGTGATTTTATACAAACACTTTATCTTTTCTTTCTGAAAATGACTATAAGAACTCTTTTCTTTCTAGATCACCCATTGCACATAAAGGTATCGAATAAAACTTCAAGAAGTCATTAAGTCAAAGGCAGAATGATCACAGCCATGAGGAGTTTAATTAAATGAAGCTTGTATAATCTAGAACACAATGTGCAGAGATAAAACCACAATAATCTAGAAACATGTAAAAGGAGCATGATAAGCATACCCCGAAAACCGAATAGGTGGTGACCCCATCTCCCAGAATCCTCTGGCATTCAGTCTTGAGAAGAGTAAAGTCTTCTCCTTTCTTGCTCTGGCTGGCTTGGCCATGACAAATCTCCGGCTTTTCAACCTTCTCAGAGGCTAATTCACGCTTCAACAACACAGACAATGGGACCGTCTGATGCTGACCTTTCGACAACATACTTCGGTCCCCTTCAAATCAATTAGAAAATCCAAACTTTTTTCTCCAGAAATTTCACCCCAGAATTTAATCTCCCAACTATGTTTAGCTTGATTCAGAAATCACAAACCCAATGCCAACCTGTGAGACATACAGACAAAGAAAACACCCGTATAAACAATGCTGGCAACTGGCAAAACACTAATCTTGCATGATATTCGTTAAACTAAACAATCACATGACACCCAGACTAAAAATGACAACTTTATCAACAGTCAACCAAAAATCATCCCAATTCAACAAGATCTCTTCGGAAACAACAGTATCTGAGAATCTGAGATTATATAGAGCACCTAAACTATAGTACCCAGAACTTCAAGAAAATGGGGGTCGGTAAAACACGATATTGGCACGCGAGATCGATCAAAGCACTAGAAAATTTGCAGAAAATTAACAAAAGTAGAAACACGTACGAGACTTTTTGGTGGTAAAAACAAGAAAATGGTGAAAACAAGTCGCAGTTATCAAGAAGAGGAAGAAGAAGACGCGGATCCCAGCGTCTGAACAAATTCCATTGTTGTTGCTGTTGTTGTTCTGTGCTGCGCTGGACACTGCGAGGGAGAGAGAGAGAAGGTGCTGAGAGGCGTAAATGGAGAAATTCTGCGATGGGGTTTTTGGTTTTGGTTTAATTTTTATGAATTTTGGTATTAAGCGTAGTTATATACAATATAGTAAGTCCATATTGTTGTTTTGAACACATGTGCTGACATGTCCAACTGGTCCATTCGGCGTTAAACAAAAGCTGGAATATGTGAGCTGTTCCTTAACTTATCGTGCGCCTCCCCTGCTACTTTGCGCTTCTTGATCATCTTCCCTAATTATTACTCCTTTCTTACCATTTAAAATAAACACATATTGGTAGTCACCCTAATTTTCATCAAAATACATATTAATTTTCTCATACCATACATATTTTTTATGAAGTATATTGAGGTGAAGTTTGAATAAACAATTAAGACGAAGATAATGGAGTGTGTTCATTCGTAACTAATGCGATTATATTGTGATTTGAGAAACAAGTACATGCATGAGCTGTATGGTTGTACGAGACCAAGCGTTACAACAGGTAGCAACGCTCAAATGATCAATCGAAATCACATTGTTTTGGCATGGGGAGGGAGGGAGGCAATTGAGTCATTTATTAGCAGTCAAAGCTAACAACGTGAGAGTTACGCATGCACATTACATCTACATGATGTCACAGACGAAAGAACATGTTCCTTGACAAACTGAGCAGCACAAAGCAGCACTTATTCATCTGTATAGATTACAAGATTGTAATAAGGAACTGGAGTGTTTTTTCAAAAAGTTAATGCATAGCACCTCGAGTATTAATACATAATATACTTTTGAAGAACGCGTCGAGACATACGGGCATCCTAGTATAACTTTTGATAGAAATGATGGGTTTTAACTACTCCGTATTTGTTGGAATTGAAGTATATACGCAAATAAGTATACGATACACGCAAGAAGTTTCACGTTAACAAGAAACATTAACATATGTAGTCATACGTAATTAGAGTCGTCTTTATTATTATCCGCAATTTGTCCATGATTAATGACTTTATACATGTGTAAGCACGAAAAGGGGTCATGAAAGTGGGTCCTAATTGCAACCCATTTTAGTATATATCACCAAGGCCGACTTGAGTCGGCCAATTGCAAATTGCAAGCTAAGTGGTGGAATGGGCACTGTGTCGCAGAAGACAAAACTTGGAAGCACGCCAAGCAGGGATTAGGTATTATGTATTATATATGTAATTTATATGGGACAATATGTGGATGAAATGGTCAATGAAAACACCCCTTCCCAAATCTCTTTGAAACATTAAATATTTGTCTAAACGTTGAGTTGTTCAAACATGTTTTAAATTGATAATTCAACTCAAATTTGAATTTAAAACTTCGTGAATTTTTATACAATGTATTATAATTGATTAATTAAGGAACACAAGTATTGCGCAAGAAGTCTATAATCCATGTTTTGTTTGCTGGTCAAATTGATTTTTTCATATAAAATAGTGTTCAAACTCTCGACCTATCTTAAGATATAATAGTGTACGATCACTTATACCAACCAAGCTGGTTTTATGAAGTAATAATTTTTACATTAATGGGATCATAGATACCAGAAGAAAAGGATAGGATGAAGTAATGAAGAGAGAGAGAGAGAGAAATGCCGCGTGAGACAGATCAAATTCGCGCCACAATTGAAGGAAACGCGGAAGAGTAATGATTAAGGGTGAATAAACAAAACACAAAGTCGCTAATTAATAAGGATTAGGGAGTAAATTATAGGGTTCAAATCACTGTCTTATAATAAGACCATTAATTAACGTTAGCCACTGCCTGTCAACTTCAGTTGTTTGCCACACGAAAAAATGCACATACAGCCAGCCATTCACAATAATTTCAATACCAAAACCCACAAAATTTAAACAATATCAAAACAGAACGAGAGAAGGAATTAATTGTTTAGGGATAGGTTTGGTGTATACTTTTGGATTACTTAATCTTGGATCATTTGTGCTAAATCTCAATCAATCAATGAGATATATTAAAAGATCTATATATGATTTGTCAATGAGATGTTGTGAGTCTCTTCCAACTTAATCAGAGGTCTCAAGTTGTGAACATATCTACTTTAAAAAATTCATGAATGAGTATTTTGTCACCCTAATACAAACATGATTAGTCTTGAATTATTTAATATGAACTTTTAACCAGAAATTTAATTATTGTAAAAACTAAAAAGTTTATAATGTTAAAAAGAGTTTTTGATTAAATATTTCCTTAAATAAGAATTCAACTCTATAAACACGATCAAGACTAAATCTAGATTAGTCATAGGTAGCCTGCATGGACAGCTCAACTGGCCACAGGAGTGAAGTTTGAGAGAATAGACCACGGATCGAATCCCACTAGTCTTTGTGTTTAGCCAGGATGTGGGGCCCTTGGGTTGGGGATTCAACCTTTTTGTCATAGGTAAGAAAGCCAGATATCAGGAATTATATATAAGTGTACTTAATTAGATGCATGAATATATGATTCATGAACAAAAATTCAACATAAATCTAGGGAGAGAATTAATAAAAGAAGCAGCTGTCATCCGGCTGAGACAAGCCGCAATTATACGAAGCAAAAGAGGGCGATGATCAAGGTGAGAGCCATGTTATTTTCTTGTTGTGCAAGCTGGAAATTAAAATCCAGCTTTGCCCACAAACAAAGGTTGCTATCAACAGCCTGTTCACCACCATTTCCAAGTTCTTCACAAAACTAATATAATAATAATAATGTATATATATATATTCACCATATTTTTGGGTTTTGGACAACCACCCCCCACCCAAGTCAATATATATATATAATTCTCCCTTCAATTTAACCAGAGAAAGAGCAAATCAGTTGTAACCCATTACAGCTGTTAGCCATGTGTCCATTATGGTTCAAGAAAACCACCCACTATAAACTTGCTGTAAATTTAAGATATTTCATGTGAATTCAATTCTTGCACTCTCAGATTGGCTTCTAGATTCTTGAAATTCTTCTCGAAATAAGAATGGTCACAGTAAATGGACAAACAATAGATCTAAGTGATAGTCTAAATCTTGGAAACATAAGCTGCCATTTTCATCGAAATGTCAGAGAACAGGTTAAGCAAGAACATCTTGTTTTGAAGAATAACATGACCAGAGAGGAGGGCCACCAAGACAGCAGACAATATATCTAATCCTAAGACTTATCTACTATGTAACTAACTACTAATGAGACTTTGCTCCCTAGATATGTGGGTTAGAGGGTGCATTGGAGTAGTGACATGTCTGGCTAAACAGTCTACATACAAAAGCATTGAGCAGCTGCACTCTTTCCCTGCAAAAAACCATTTTAAAAAAATAAAATATGAGACAAGAAAACAGCATTGCCAACATAAGCATAACACAACCATGTACTAAACCGAGAATTCAAGCCCCTATTTGCACAGAACAGAAGAAGTGACATCCTACCAGCTCACATTGTTATCTATCTATATTCTGCAGATAATAATACAAAACGTGATTCTTATTGTGCACCTAGAAGTGAGCAGAGTTGTCTGCCATAAGTTTCCGCCTCAGACAATGGATTAAGCCTTGTGTCAAATCAGCCAAGTAATGCGATTTTATGTTTCATTGTATGATTCTACTTTTAGTCTTTGAGGAAACATTTCGATAATCATTTCTTATCAAACTGGAACTAGTCATTATTGGTTCGACAGGCCTCCACACCAATAACATGGCATAACTCAAAAACCCATGCAGTTCTACTCTGGTAATGTGCAAATTGCAGGTTATTTGAAGATTAACAACTAATGTTTCTATAGTACTAAGACCTTAACAAGCACGGAATGATACATACAGGTAATGTTTGTGTTGGAAAGTGGCAATATGGCAACTAGATAGTGATATAATCAAGCATCTTTCCTTACATAACCATGGAGCAAGAGTTATGTGATTGTGCCAATTGAACAGAAAAGGCTTTAAATTCAACCTATACAAGTAACAATTGTGCAGTGACAATGACTCCGTACTAAACAGTTAATAATATCCCAATCTTTCTACGACTTTGGTAGTACTGTATGTTCATACCTGGATATCATACTTTGCATTATTATACACTCATTAATTGCAAGCCAGATTACACTAGTTGTTGGAGGTCTCATTGCCATCATCATCTGCCGAATTATTGAGCCTCGTTATGTAGATCTAGAAATGGAATCAAAGTTAGTTCAATACTTTGGTAAAACCATATAATGTTTTATGCCTGTAAATGAAACCTAATATTTCACATGAATGTCAAATGCCGAATACTTCTAATGCTTTTTATACATATGCATATCAAATCAAGTAAAAATAACACGCTCTGGTTTGACTAGCATCACTGCATGTCCTTCAAAGTTCCAACCAAAACTTGGACACATGTCACTTTCAGTTTATTGCAAGACATTGGGTTCTTCTACGAGAAATTGGCACGTAATATCTACAAAATCGGTATAATTTAGAAAATATTTTCAATTTATACTCTCTCACAAATCTTGAATGATTGATGGAATAGAATTTAGGAGTTCGCATAGTATAACTCGTATAATTCACTGTACATACATTTTTATACTCCGTATAAGGTATATGCACAATTTTCCATAAGAATATATTATGTAATAATTCAAACTAAGGTTGCATTGCAACGGTCGACTGTCTCTGTGTGTGTCTTTTTAGTCTCCCATAGTCCGATTTGGGTGAAAAGCAAAGCAGTGCGAAAATGGTGATGTCAAAGGTGAAGTACGAGGAGCTACGGCAGCAGAGGGTGGAGGAGAACAAGAGAAGGTTGGAAGAGCTCCACCTTCCTCTGCTCTCTCTGGCCCTAAAAAATGCATCTCCCAAACCTTCTCCTGTATGTATAACCCTCGCCCCCTTCCGTTTTATTTGGTTTTATTCCGTTCCTAAAATCCGTCATGTTTTCCGGCAATCGGTCTGCGTTTCGGCGATTGTATAGATGAAGAAGGTGAAGCCGCGCGTAATCAGGACAGAGCTTGTCCCGGTGCGGCGATCGCCCCGGGTCGCCAAATCCGCCGCGCCGGAGTTCAGAGAAGTATTTCTCAATTCTCAATTTCTCATTGCACTTTTTGATGAAATTTTAGCTCTTTTTTTGCAGTATTTTATCTTTGATTTACTGGAATGACTTGAACTCATTTGGATTGCACTATTGCAGGTGACCTACTACGAGCGGATCCTACCCCGAAGGTGATTAGTTGGAATGAAGTTTTAAAGTTGTGATTTTTTTTGTTTTCCTTCTATTGGGTATTTGCCTATTTTAAACTGCATTTTCTCATTGTGCTGTAGTGCTTCGTGCCCAAGGAGGAGGGATCTCTCAAGTAGGGTATATGCGTCTGACAAAGATAGGGCTGTTGCTACAGTGAAAGCGGAGAAGTTGGAGGCAAGTCTGGAGTCTAACGTTCCAACCTTTGTTAGATCAATGCTTCCATCCCATGTTAGCGGCGGTTTTTGGCTGGTGAGAATCTGTGTCTTTGAAAGTAGGAGAAGTTCGCAGTTTTTATTGTTTGGCCTACTAGCGCAGATGTAGAATGGGGAGATGTTACTACTACTTCATATCACAGCTATTACTTGTTACCAAAGTCCTGAACTTTGTATGAAAGAACTTGACAATCACATGGTTTTTTTCTATGGCTTTATTTTAACGAGTTATGGATAGCAGTAGCATTGCAGTCCAGATATGATGTTAAGCTATGAGGTGTGTATGCATATTAGCTAACTCTTGCTTAGGTTATACTGCAGGCTATTGCTTCATTTCTTTGATGTTTGGTGTGCTTGAAATTTGTTATCTTATAAACGTGCAGATAGAATAGGAGTTTGTAGCTCTACTAGATAGATTGCATAGTGGATAGCTTTTTTTCTCTGCCATACTCCTTTTCTTTCAGCCTTAAAACACTAGCATTGTCACTTTGAGGATCAAAGCTGGGTTAGGATATGCAAGAAAAGCATAGTTGGGACTTGGGTGCACAGAGAATGATTTGGACACCACCTAAGGACCACGTTGTGTGTGTGTGTGTGTGTGTGTGTGTGTGTGTGTGTGTGTATATATATATATATGCCAATAAACCAAGGGATTCTAGCTCGTCAATTTTGAAAATTGGTGTACATTCTCCTGGTAGTAACTCTCTTATTTTATGGAAGATTGTTCACTACATAGTTAGTCCATTTGAAAGCATGTGTAGCCTATGAAGGGCTGATAACACTGCTGGGATTCAATGATGCAGGGGCTTCCGTCATACTTCTGCAGGAGGAACCTTCCAGCCCGAGATGAAACTGTGACATTGATAGATGAATCAGGAGCAGAGTGGCCAACTGTATACTTGGCCAGGAAAGCAGGACTTAGTGGAGGATGGAAGAAGTTTGCTGTTGATCATGACTTGGTTGATGGGGATGCACTCGTTTTTCAATTGATAAAGCGCGCAGTATTTAAGGTGATGATGGCTAATAGGATACATGTTCATGATTTCTTATTACTCGGTGATCGAGTGACATGTGTCCAAGTTTTGGTTGGAACTTTGAAGGACATGCAGTGATGCTAGTCAAACCAGAGCGTGTTATTTTTACTTGATTTGATATGCATATGTATAAAAAGCATTAGAAGTATTCG